>CAIGRN010192012.1:0-11684 GCA_903798345.1 Fraxinus anomala
CTCAATAAATTATTAATATAATTTAGGAACATGCTCTATAGATAATACAAAATAAATTAGACAATTTAATATAAAAAAGTTTCTTTTGTAATGAGGAATCTAACCTACGAAATGAACCTATTTATGTGATGACTTTTAAGCTGTTAAGCTAATAGCTATGAATCTCAAGTGTATTTCTCGATAAATGGTAAATGGATTTGTTGACGTGGATGAAAATTATGCTAATTAGCTAACTGAATTAACCGTAATACAGGCAGAAGAACACGGTCGAGACTCCAGCCGCAAAAACGCACGTGAGCAGCACTTTAATTCTTATTTTATTAGGAACACAAAAGTCTAAAAGATAAATACATGTTCATGTTTGTCAATAATTTCCATGTTCATGTTTCTATCATCTTTGTATAAAAGAATAAAAACTATTGAATAAGAATAATTGAAAAAAAGAAAAAGAAATAACTCAATTTTGATTTACAAACAACAATAAATAGTGATGTCACCCTCACTCACACGTCACTTGAATAGTAATATACAAAATTTAGTTAATTATGTTATAATTAGCTTATCATTCAAAAATTGCATGCCCCAAAGGACTAAATTTGTTTTATTTGGTTCTTTCTTTGAAATTTTGGAATAAATTGCAGGAAAGAAACAATAAACGAATAACCCCTTATATTCTACTTTCAAACATATTACAAGTAATTATTTGCGTATAGCAATAAATTTTATGTTCTAAGTAAAAAAGGTCAATAATTTTTGAAGTATATGTTGAAATAACAAAACCAATTGACACGCGCCAAGTATATATAATATTTATAGGGAGAAAAATTTCCAAGTGAAAATAATTTTCGATATATGTGTGTGTCTATATATATATATATATATATATATTGTTTGTAGGGAGAAAATCTTGGAAGTGACTATCAATAGTTGAAGAAATTAAAAAAGTCGAGCTCTAAATTATTTTCTTTAACTGATAAGAAAAATTGAATAGAATTCCAACTTGAAAAATATCCTAATTAACTTAATAAGTAAATCTAAATCGTTGTCCAAAAGAATTAGTAAGTACCGATTTTTTTCAATCCCTCATAAACGATGTCATCCAAAATCGATGAAAAAAAACTCCCTAACAGGTCCTAAGAGTTGCCCAATGAAAGGTCATGAATTTACCTTGTGTTCCATACAATAAAGTTTATCTAGATGTCAAAATAATTACATTCAAAGCTCTTGAGAAACGAAAATAATTCCCTCAATCAAAGGAATGAAAATCGGACATAAAATTCAAGAGTATGACATGTTTGTACACAAAATTAGGATAAAATCATGATATCAACTTTTTTTATAGAGATTAGTTGAAAAGTACGTTTGGAACTGGGTCTAGGGTTGTGTACGTGGATTGATTTGGCATGCATGGCTTTACAATGAATAGGTGGAATTCGTTTATTATTATTATTATTATTATTATTATTGTTATTATTGTTGTTGTTGTTGTTTGTTGTTGTTGTTGTTGTTGTATTTTAAATAACTAAAATCGTCTTCTACCACCATCTTTTTATATGTAAAGAATAAATTTGAGAGGATACACATTTTAATTGTATTATTGGCCCCCTAACTTTTATTCATTATTACATTAATGTTCTTTATTTTTTTCATCGTATTCTTATCATTAACATTTCATCAAATTAGCAAATCTTGTCTTTAATGACGATTTTCATCAAAAATCTTGTTATTGTGCTTTAAAACAATGGACAAGTACTTAATCATAAATTTGATTGTTTTTCTTTGCTCATTAAATACACGAGGGTAAATAAATATTTTAATTCTCTCTTAACTAAATTTTTAACAAAAATCATTATGAGAAACATTATGTACTGATTAATGAAATATTCAAGGATACAATAAAAATATTTTGGGACATAAGTGCAACAATGACTAAATGTTATGAACATCTCACACAATTAAAATGTGGTGCAATTATAAGAAAATGTGATGTGAATATAAGTCTATTCTATATCACATTATAAGATTGTAGAATATTAAATTTGGACGAAGAAGTAAATAAAATAACTAAAGAAAGATCAGTGGATGTTGGTTGTGATTGGTACCTCTAAACTAATATGAATGAGTTAAATGACAGTATCTCTCGTTTTTAAATTATCATGTCTAGTCTTCAATATACATAGTATTTATGTCAAAGAAAAACTGCAAAGATATCAATAACGTAGTTTGATAGACTGAGAAAAATGTGTCTCTACCCATGAAAATGATTGACAATTTTAACTTTTAATTGTTATATAAAAACAATGCCAAACCTAATTGTGGAGATTTTGAGTGGGAGGCTAGTGACCATGTGGAAAAACATCGAAAATTTCTCCCTGGTCCATATCTTGATCTTTTCAGATCCAACACAAATTTCAAACTCCCAAATTGAATTTCAACTAAAAATGCCAAATAGAATTCGAATAAGATTCCCAAATAACATTACAATTAGAATTTGGGTCATACCGTAATTCTAACAAACTCCACATTGACACGAATTCGACTACAATGAACAAAACTTTAAAGGTTCTCCACTTGGAGACAAATTCTACTGCAATGAATAAGATTTAACCCTTCAACAAAAACACCAAACGAAATTCTACATCAAATTTCCAACTAGAAAAATTCTCGATCTCTAACACAAAACCCAACTAGAACAAACTCAATAACTGAGTATCAACTAAATTCCAAGCATTGATCAACACGATTACCTCGGACACCAAAGTTTCTCGAACTATCCTCATGAGCCACGAAAAATCACAAATAATTTAATAATCACGAAATAGGGCAAAAATAAGTCCTATAACAGAATCAACACAACTAACTACTTCTCTCAAAGGTTCTTGGCTAGAAACACTACCTTCAACCACATTCAAGGTAAAAGCAATTAAATCAGCATCCTCGTACCTATATGGATGCCTAATATTTCTTCTAGTTCTGTCTCTAGTAATTGAATACGATGACACCGCTGGTAATGGTGGCAAAGTATAATTTTCTACAACTTCTAAACTTGTCTGAGATGTATTCTTCAATGTAGACCCCAAACAAAACTCCGACAGTACTAAACTAAAATCAAAATCCACTTGAGTGCCTAAATTTGCTGATTGATCTTCAAAGATTCTGTAGAACCATGCAAGATATATAATCGAGACCTTCTCTATCCCTTCATCACAATATGGGCACCTTTACTAACCTTTAGAACTCCATCTTCATCGATATATTTGTACTCTTTTAGTTAAGAGTAATCAAGGCGATGATATTTATTTTCAAATTTAAACCAAGTTTCATAGCATCAAGTGTTCTGACAACCCCATTAAACATCTTAATTCTGATCCTTCCAATACCAACTATACTACAAGGTGTATTATTACACATTACCACAACATCTTTCGAAATTATTTCATATATATGTAGAAAATAAATCCTGATTTGGATACATATGAAAAGTTCAAGTTGTATCAAGAATTCAATCCTCGTCTAGTTTGGAAACTAATCCTCGTTAGGTTTGCAGTCGCAGTCAGAAATAATTAAAAGTTCTCCATTATCGTTAGAATTTTCTACAATAATAGCTTCACTTGAAGTATCTGGTTGTTTTCACTTCTAATTAGCTGCATCCATTTTTTTCTTTATTCTGCAACTTAAAGCAATCATTTATCATATGTCTCTTCTTGAAATAGTTACAAATTTTATTACTAAAGTTAGATCTTAATTTATCCCCACATAACTACTATCAACAACAAGATTATCTCTATGAACCTCAGATCCAATAAGATGCTTCATCTTTTCCTTTAAAAATAGAGCATTGCGGACTTCTTCAATGGTGAGAATATCATGATTATCTAAGAATGTGTCTCTAACAGACATACATGAAGCGGACAATGAACACAACAAAATCAAACCTAAATCATCTTCATCATATTTAACTTCCAATGTTTTCAAATCAGAGACGATTTCCTTAAATACTGCTAGGTGATTTTGTCATACGATGAGAATATAAACACTGTTTCAAATGCAATTTGTTAGTTAGACTATTCGGTATGCATAATTGCTCCAATTTCAATCATAATACAGCGACGGTCTTCTCTTTCAAAACTTCTTGAAGAATATTATTTAAAAAATGAAGATGAATATGTGATAGGGCCTTTCGATCTCTACATTATTTGTCATCCGACGTCCAAGTTGTGGGCATTTTGTTAAATCCAAACAACGTATCATCCAAATCAATCTTAGCGAGCACTACTCAAGCAATTTTACGTAAGTTCTGATTGTGATAGTTTAATAGATTTGCGTTCTACAAAATATAATCTATTGAAGAATAAAATAAAGATGAATACGAGATATAATGTAGTAAACCCCTAAGGGAAACATCCATGGGCCCTCACACCATAGGTAAAATAATTCACTATCAAAGAATAAAAAATACAATAGTTTCGATTTAGTAATTTTGCAAAATTAACTAAAATAATTAAAAGCAAATAAAGAACAACTCCCTCGTTTTCTTATTCCTTTTGACTTGGTGGAGAAGTAGAATCAAACCCTCCGGTCTTGACTTTATCTCCACTTTACGATTGTATTATGCCGCAACCACCACTTGGACTAAGATTCACCAATCTTAACTTACGCCAAATGGCCTGATCTTTGAACACAATTATACCAGTCACGCTGGTGTGTTCTCTTCAATTACAGTTGAAGAGCGTGGGTTTACTTTTAGATACTTCATTGGAACATTAGCCGGTCAAAACTCATTGAAGACGGTCAGAAGACTTCAGAACTTGTAGCTGGAGGTTCGTCTGACAGATATTTCTCAAAGTCTCTCAACGTCCTGTAATGATTTTCTTTACTTATGTAAAGACTTCTCCAAAGCATGAACATGTCTTACCTAAAAATGGAAGTTTTTCATAATAAGAATAATATAAAATATGATATGGTTAATAATTAAACTAAGGAAAGTTTTAATTTGTTAAAACTATTTTTCATTTTTTTAATAATTTGACCAATCAAACCAATCCAATAAGGTATATATATATATATATGTTTGATATGGTCAATAATTAAATTAAGGAAAGTTTTGACTTATTAAAACAATATTTCCTTCTTTTAATTATTCAACCAATCAAACCAGTCAAATAAGGTAAATATATATTACATCTTATTAAAACCCCTAACTTCATAAAGCCCATAACTTTATAGAACCAACCAATGTATATCATAATGTGTAGACTAAACATATATGCAGCAACACAATATATGAAGTAATACGAGTTAATACCCTAGATATTTACTAAACTTTCCTAAAAGTTCTCAGGAGGTCATCGAACTTTAAAAGTTCCTTAATTATTCACTGAACTTTGCAAAAAGTTTCTAGGAGGTCACCGAACTTCAAAACTTCCCTAATTAATCATTTTACTTTACAAAAACTTCCCTGGATAGTCACTCAACTTTGCAAAAAATTCCTAAGGGGTCACTGAACTATTTATGTATGANACTTTTGAAGTTCGGTGACCTCCTGCGAACTTTTGAGAAAGTTTAGTGACTATCTAGGGTATTAACTCGAAGTAACACACCGGCAAACTAAGAAGTTGTGAAACTTAGCACAAATCAAGCGTCCTACATAATGCAATTAGTGTTCATGTTCCATTATCACTACATGTCAAAATCAAAAACTACTGCTCCCACTTTTTCGAAATTAATAGGCCCACCATATAAAGTGAAACAAATAGCAACATAATGAGATTAGAGATTTAGAGTCAGAATGATAGAACCATTCAATAAGTGGACTTCTTGCCCCTTATAATGTTGGTATGGAATAGCTGTCTAGAGTTAGGGTTCGGTATCTATCTTGACTTCCTCAACTCGGTCAAACTTGTTTCTCTCTTCATTTGGAGCAGTAAAAACAGAAATGTTGTTTGAGTCTAACGTGATAGGAGGTCACATCCTTGTGTCTTCAATGTTGCATGAGTTAAACTGACTGGTACTAAGGATAATCAATCTCTCCCTTACTCACACCTGCAATCTATAATCTGCAAATATACCTTGAAACTACAAAATTAAAGATCAAATGCAATGAGCACTTTCTCAATCAATAAGGCTGAACTAACTCCTCATATTCCACCTCGATTTTGTTTCCAAACATTTTTAGTCAATTTTTTTTAATGTATACTAGAGTTTATTGCCAAGTTTAGATTGTTGTTCTAAAATTTTTCGAAAAAGTCCACTTGTATCAATTACACAAAAATCTGAAAATTTACTGAAAATTGAATCAATCACAATATTTGTGGACAAGTTTCACAATGAGATCAATTTCACATTCAGCTCAAAATTCTTATGATAAAAATGAAATTTCCATTCAGATGTTTGCTCAAAATTATTTCTTTTAATTTATCAAATTCAAATGTGAGTGTGTGATAGGAATATTTGGACATAATTAATTAAGAATCATGTCCTAGCTAGAATTGACAATTGTAGTGACAACATGGAAAAGTGTGTTTCAAACCAATCATCATCTGAAATTGTCTCTGTAGATATAAAAATATGCGCGTGCTAGACTTGAGCATCTATATAATTTTTTATCATTATTTTCTTTGGATTAAAGAATCTTTTGGTTCTTCATTAAGTTCTTATTTGAATTTTTAATTTCACATCATTATTGATCTAATGATGATCTAACTAGATAACGAATTACAACAATAGTAAGTTTATCCCTTTATATCACACAATATTGACTCTTTTGAGTCTCAAAACAGTATTCTTTAGGAATATTTTGTATTCTTTAGGAATATTGATATAAATAAACTATTGCTTCTTTAGAAGCAATTAATTAAAATTGCAATTCTCCAGAATTAATATAATATTTACATTGAAATGTCTAAATTGTGATTCTTAAAAAATAATCACATAATATTCTTCAAGAATATTAATAAATATACATTTGTGCTTCTTTCGGAGCATCACAATAATATTTAAGAATATTGGTTTGTATTAACGGATTCAAACAATTCTGGAATATTTAAATGTCGGAATTGTATTTTCGTTCTAGAATAACAATAATATTATGTTCTTCAAAAGTAATAACATATTATTATTTAGAGTAATAAATTATATAAGGATTTACTCTTCAAGAGTAAAAATATAATTTATGTTAGATTTTGTATTATTGTAATCTTCGAGAGCAAATAAAATCTAACTAGAATATTAATGAGAATTATAATGTACTACTTCGAGAGCATATTATATTTTACTATTACTTCTTCAAGAGTAATATATTAATATTCCGCTGGAGTATTGAAAATTATAATTCATGTTATTGAGGAGCAAATAATATTCTTCTAGGATATTAATTATAATGTTGAGCTACTTTAGGAGCAACAACACGATTGATTATCAATTTAAAGTTTATAAAGGAATATCTAAAAATATTTAATCAGGTTAATAATTAATTACCATAAAAATTAATTATCAAACATGTATTAGGAAAAAAATCTTCATGTATAGAATTTAACATAATTGACTAAATCTTTTACTAACATGCAAAAGATATCAAACACATGAATTCATATATATAGTAGTTACAGACATGAATAACTTTAGATGAATAACATCAAAATGAATTTCACATACATAGAAGTTAAAGGTGTGATTCCACATATTAAAAGGCATGAATCAAAAGACAATGATTGCTGCAAAATTAATGTATATGTAAAATAAATTCTCTCGTGTATATAAAAACTTTGAGAATTAATGCCATGTATATAGAAAAAATTTCACATGTTACCAAATTAAGTTCGATATACGTGATAGATTATTATGCTTCTAAAAATTATTCCCTTCTAAGTAATTCACTTTGACTTTCAGAGAATCTTGTTGATAACGTGTTATAAATTAGAGAGGAAAAAGATGGAAGAATAAGAAAGGTCAATAGACTTCTGTAGATTTTATTGAAAACCAAAGCTCCTTATTTATGGGGAAGAATTAGGGATACAATTATTATAATTTTTAGGGCCGCAAGGATCAATTGTCGTTCACTAATAAACTTACTATTTACAACATGATTAAATATGAAGATTGATCATCTGTAAATGATTAAAAAAATTTCCAAACAGATACTTAACTAATGTTGGTCCATATTTCTAACAATCGTTTTTGCTGCACCACGATCTTCTGCCTAAATTACGGTTAATTCAATTAGCTTTGGCATGTGAACAAATATGCATGAACCAATATGGAGAGACTAAGGTTAATCCTACTAATTAGCATTTTTTAATGATTCTTTGTAAACATAGATTTGCTCACTTTTTAGGGATTTTTCTACACAACTTTCAAAATCTCAACATTTTCCTTCGTTCACACTCTACATCTCCACAATTGGGTCTGTCATTGCTTTTATGTCAAAAAATTAAAAATTAAAATCGTTAATCTTTTTCATTGACAGAGATACCGATATTGATATATTTTGCTTTTTTTATGTCATTACGATGTATATTGAAGATTAGACACGATAATTTAAAAATGAGAGCTACTGACATTTGACTCATTCATGTAAGTTTAGAGGTATGAGTCACAAACAACATCTACCGATCTTTATTTAAATATTTAGTCCTTGTTTGGGCCCCATTTTGGGAAAAATATGAGTTTTAGAATAATATTTTTTGGAGAATGTGTGGTTAAAAAACAATGAAAAATTTTAGGTTTACGATTAATATTATTTTATTAGAGAATGTGTGGTTGAAAATAAGAGAGAAAATATTTTAGGATTAAAGAAGCCCAAACAGGGGCTTACTCATGGATCCATAATATTATGGAATAAGAATTTATAAAGTGATATAAAATAAAGTTTTATCTCCTCCCAAATTTATTCTTCACATATATAAAAAGATGGTGGTAGAAGATGATTTTATTTAACTTTTTTCCCCAGTTAATACTTGAAATTTAAAATAAAAACTAATTCGACCTTTACATTGTAAAGGCATGCATGCCAATCACTATAAAAAAAACTCAACTTCAGCGACGGTGAATTCTGTGGCTAATGCTACAATTATCATTGGTAAAAGGTTTTACTGTAGACTAAAACAGTCGTTCAAAGTGGCACCGGTAATTTAGCGACGATTATGAAAAATATACAACAGATTTTTGGTTGATAATTACCGACGGATTTGATTTAATGACAGAGGCAACAACTTCGTCCATCGCTAATTTAAATTAATTTTTTTTTAAAAAAATAGTGATTATTATGATAATATTTCTTTTTTATTTTTGGAACAAAATTTATAATAATTTAAATTAAAAAGATTTGCTTCCAATAACAGGCTGAATATGAACCAACTCATAATTTTATTTCTTGTTAAGCTAATATGAAGTCTTTTGCTTGGATTTCCAGAGAAATGGGAAAGAACATAAAAATATAAGCTAAGCAAAGTTTGCCAATTCTAATTAACATAAGAAAGAACATAGTGCACAGGTCAATGGCACTTATTCCTGTTGTTACTTACCAAACACCATTCTTGACCTGCACAAGCATATTTTCAATTATAGTTACTATGAAGACAATAACATTGTTTCAGTAAGAGTAGTGACCATAATTCACCTGGGAAGAAAAACTGCAAATGCATGGCAAAAATGAAACTAGGAGAGCCCATATTTCTCATATAAACATAAAATGGCTTAATTTTGCGTAATCTTTTTTTTAACTTTCCACATCTAACAAGAGCTGTATAGAGGTTTTCAGAAATCAAACACATGTTGTACTAATGATCACTAGGTGGAATACTTGAAACTTCAATAGACATACATCCCGATAAACACAGTTGTACTCACCATCAAATGGCTAAAATCGTAGCACATCCTTTTAACATGGTACACGTCAGCTATATCAAACACAAAAGGAATATGCTCAAGTAATTTCACCTGAAAGTTCACAGCTCAACCATAAACTATTTAAACTCAAACTTCAAGGACTTAAAAAATAAAAATAAAAAGAATTCAACAAGTCCTAGATTTAAAATAAATTATAAAATCGAAATTCGGGGACTATTTATTAAATCAAGAAAATTATCTTTTGAGCTCACGTCCTTTTAGATGAAGTCTAAAAGTATGCGACAGTAGCTAAAACATAGAAGGCTTGCAAAAGAAAGGAAGCGAACCATCTCCTTTTCCAAGATAGCAGAAATCGCTATTAAAATACATGTGGGCATGTATTTAACGTATGACTTCTAAACCAATGAACATAAGACATCACTAAGTGATCGCTACCTGTTACTTTCTCGAATGACTCAATTTTCCCAAAGCATCCAAGTAAATCAATAAATACTCTTGCCTAAAAGGAGGGAGGCATGCAAATTCTAATATGTTCCTCCCAAATAGATATTTTCCTTCCTACTCCCGTTTGAGCATCGAAATCAGAGGGTATAAGAATAGAAAATTCTGACTGGATGAAAGAAATCTGTTGATTGTAATTCTGTAGTCAACGATAACTCTTGTTTGAACTTCAACTATACATTCTTTTGGCTTAACTTTTTATATATACTAGTCGTTGACACGTGCGTTGCACGAATTTTGTATTTGTTGTGTTTTTATTATTGTAGAAATTGTAGATATTAAAAAAAAGTAGTTAAAGATTGAAGTCTTGGGCATATTATTGCTTCTCTGGTACTCCATCTAACAAGGTGATTATTTCAAAAGCTGAAAAATATCAAACAACATTGAAATAAAAGAGAAACGTCGATCTCAATAAAATCCAATTCCCCAAGTACGTGAAAAAAGAAATTAAAAAGTACTAAAGATGAAAAATTGTACAGTTAAATATTAGAAAATTAAGTGAAAGAAGAACACACAATATGGAATGAGCGAAAACAATTTATGAGAAATAAGCTTTAACACATTAGGAAAAATAATTAACACACCTGCTAGCATTCTCCATCACATTTTGTGCCTCAAATAGTTTAGTTTTTGCCACAATAGCCAACTCTGTAGGCACCTTATCAAATGAATTTTCAACTCATATAAGTTGACTAGATTAGAAACTATACACATCATTAAAATAAAAAGGAAAACCTTAGAAGAAAGTACATTTTTAGCAAATTCGTCGAATATTTCAGACTATGTTCCACTTTTTAGATATCTACAAAATCAGTTTTCTTGCGCTTAAATAATATTAATTTAGCAGACTAAGTAGCAATTTTAGCCTGTAATTGAAAACTACTCCTTTTCTAGAATGAGAAAGCCATGTAATTGATGGTCATATAACTATAAAGTAAGAATATCAACTTATAACTAAATTAAAATTTAAACGACAAACATGTAAAACATAAATAAAATGACAATTAATAAAAAGTTGTTAACTTCTTTTTCAAAGCTTAAAAAGCTTAGTTATAAGTAAATTATTAATTTTTTGAATGATATGCTAGAAAAAATAGCATATCTAAGCTTATTTAGCACAAAAAGCTTTTTAAACTTTAGCTAAACATGCTTTTAATAAAGCGATTAAGTCATTAGACACTCACCATATTTATAATGTGAATAAATTATTTGAGACTTGAAGCAAGATGTTAAGGCTTCCACCCATAACATAAAGAGGGAATCAAACACCAAAAATATAAACATGAATTACACCGTCGCAAGAAATAGGAAAAGTTTTACAAACTCTAATAGTCTTA
>CAIGRN010192015.1:0-66762 GCA_903798345.1 Fraxinus anomala
ATTAATTTTTTATAATTTTATTGTCTCAAATAACAAGTTAATACTTCAAATAAAAATGACTACTGCAGTCGTGTTAAGATTTGATATTCTATCCTAAAATGTCAACATTATTAAGAGAAGTCGTCCAAATTTTTATAAACTAGTCTATAATTTTATAATTATTTGATATGGGCCAAAATCCTTATGAGTTTGATCTATATTTAATGTGGAATTTTATCTTTTAATATGTCCCGCAAGATTTGATGTTCAACTTTATTAAGAGGAGTGACTCAAATTCTTATAAACTGATTTATATTTTCATTTTTATTTGATGTAAAATTTTATCCTTTAACAAGTCGCTAATTATGAAATATTGTGACTGATTTATTCATTTTAAATGTTACAAACCAACAACTTAATTTTGAAGATAGTTTTTCTCTTAAGCTCCTATTTGAGCCACATTATTTTTTTTCATACTCATTCTTTTACTCATTTTCAACCACACATTCTTCAATAAAATAATATTTTTCATCACATCAATAATTTTTCCTTCTTTTCAACTACACATTCTCCATCAATCTACTATTTCAAAATACATTTTTCCAAAATAATGTGACTCAAACACACCCTAAATCAGATTAGAAGTAATCAAATTAAAGATTTCAGTAGATTGTCCAAACAGCTTGGTTCCATATCCGTTAATTTTCGACCTCATTATTTGAAATTTTAATGGTTGAAATAATTTTTTTTAAAAAGATATAAAGTTAGAAAATAAGAAAAAAATTTAGAATTATATTTAATATTATATTATTGAAAAAAGTGACGAGAAAAAAAGAAAAATGAGTTATAATTAACGGAGGTCCGCTTATAATGCTTTTAAGTACTTGTCAAAATAAGCAACTTTTATCTGATCCACAGGAAGAAGAAAAGCAAAGTCATCCAATTAACATCCGAACAGGTCAGCCCACGCCATATACATCCATCTTTGCGCGCACACATATATTCACATATATTTTTTCTTTTTTCTGAAATAAGAATATTGGACAGATCGAAGTCCCTGTGTTGATTTGTTATGATGGCTTCGAAACGGATCTTGAAGGAGCTCAAGGATCTACAGAAAGATCCACCCACCTCTTGCAGCGCTGGTAATTTGTTGGACCCATGTATTTGTTTGTTATTTTTCACCATTATTTGTGTGTAATTTTGGTTTCATATATGGTTTTTGTTGTTCCAAGGTTTGATCTGTTGTATTAGGTTGCGTAAATAAATTTAGGAGAATGGAACATTATAGAAAATGGGTCTGCAATTGTTTTGTCATTTTGACGTTGTGTATCACGCAAAAAATGTAATTTTGATTGTAAAAAGGGTACATGGAAGGTGCAAAACATGTTTTTTTAATATGGTTTTGCATATTAGTGCTTGAGCTACAGATCTGGTTTGGCTTAAATTATTTCGTGCTTTTCTTACTATGGATTACATAATCTGCTCCCCCAATGCATTTGGGATGAATTTTTTCAAAAATTAGTTAAGCAATTTTTTCTGATTATTTAGGCTAGAGATTCAAAGGCCCTCTTTTGGATTATGGGTTGTTGGGCATAGGATTTCCTATAATTCAGATCCTTGCCTGGAAGTAAGTGGACATGTTAAATCATTTATCAGCCAGCTCGAGCAAACATTCAGAGGAACCAAATCGTCACTAATGCACTTGCTACAGCTTTTTAAAATTCTAACTTTAATAGCTGTGCCAAGCTGTCTCATCTGATTATTTTGATAATTAATTATATTCTCGATCATCATTTAATCTTACGGTGCATCTAGTGAGTCTTATATAGGAAACTTCGGAATCTTGAGAGCTTGTTGCCTAAGTTGGAGGGTCTATGCCTTGTCATTCATATAATTTTCTAACGAAAAGCTTCACAAGAATATATATTTAGTTTTTCTCTTACGCTGTCAAATCTTGCTTGATGATGTTGACCTGTGAAGAGCTTTTGCTTAAAACTTCTTGACACTGGTGATAAACGAAATGAACTGCCCGAGTATTTGTTGGTTTGGTATATTCCTCCCACTTCTATCTTGTTTGCTTTGACTACCAACTATTGATATCTTTAGCTTGCATTCCTTTCGGCGGTGACAGGACCCGTTGGTGAGGACATGTTTCACTGGCAAGCAACAATAATGGGTCCTCAAGATAGTCCGTACGCAGGGGGAGTATTTCTAGTCACTATTCATTTTCCTCCTGATTATCCATTCAAACCTCCCAAGGTATATGGATTTGTTTTGCAATTGTTATGTTGGGAAAAAAGAATCTCCTATGCGCCTTCTTAATTTCACTACTGTTTGCGTAGATGGCATTATTATTGCACTTCTCATTTTGGTGAAAGTTTGTTGGAGTATTGTACTAACCAACCGATTTGCCTTTAAATAGATATTCCAGTGTCAAAGTCAATTATGTGGAGAGATGATCTGTATAAGTTCTTGTGCATAAATTGTTTGGTTCTGACTTTCTGCTCTATTAGTAATGCTTTTCTTTTATTTTTACATAACCATTTGCTAGATAAATGTAAAGTGTACATACTCCTGTTCAATTTGTCATTGCAATTAGTAGGGTGTGTTTGGGATGTTTTATAATCTTATTTTTTGGAGAATGTGTGATTAAAAAATAGGAAAAAGTTTTAGGTTTACGTGTAATATTATTTTATTGGGAGAATGTGTAGTTGGAAATGAGTTTGAGAAAAATGAGTTTTTATAAAATGGGGCTCAAACGGGCGCTCAGTATTTCACTCATTATCTTTTCCTCAAATGGGACATGATATTTCTTAATATTATTTTTGGTTGGATCTCTGCAGGTTGCATTCAGGACAAAAGTTTTTCACCCGAATATAAACAGCAATGGTAGTATATGTCTTGACATCCTAAAGGAGCAATGGAGCCCTGCCCTGACAATTTCCAAGGTTTTTTTTTTTCCTTTTATAACCTCCTTGTTATTTATATGATAGTAAGACAATTATTTGAGACTTTACGAGTCACACTCAAGTTTCCATCTTCTTTGTCCATGTGAGGTTCTTCTATGAAAATTTGGGATGCTGTGTACTCAATATTTTTTGGGATACATAAAGCCATAAACCTCTCGATGTTGAATTTTTTGTTGTATTGTTTGTTTGGTGGTTTCTGCCAATTCAGGCAGAGTTCTCTTTGAACGCCGTTCCCCTTGTTTTTTCTTTTTGCACTATTTCAAGTGCATGTTTGGCTAACCTTAAAAAAACTTATAAGCAAATAGTTGTAGAATAACTAATGTTTCATGTTGGTCTATTTTGTAATATAAGTTGCTTTGCTTAATGTAACTTCAGTATTAGTGTCAAAATGAGTAACTTCTTTTACTTTTACGTTAAGAAAACTATCCTGACAAGTTGGGAAACAAAAAGTTGCTTAAAAGCAAGTTAAATAACTTTTAAGCTTATCCAAACATGCTGGAAGTTGCATTCCAAGTGTTAGTGGCTGCTGCATGATTTCCCGCATAAATACAGTCCCCAGTAACTGATTGAAGTACTAGGACGTGATATGAATGGTGTCGTCCGAAGATATATTCTATACCTTTTTAATCCCTAGGGAAATCAGATATTTCTCCTTAAATTGTGCAAATTATTATTCATTGCTCATAATTTTTCTAAGGTTGAAAGTGTTAAATAAGGTGCAATATATCATTCTAACAGTATGATACAAAGTGTAAACCCCCACGAGGATGACGAGGGAATAGAATAATCTATCCTTAATAAAAAAAACTGAATCAATTAGTATCTAAGAGGATGATTCTTGTATACATTTGCAGGTGTTGCTCTCGATTTGTTCACTTTTAACGGATCCAAACCCTGACGATCCCTTGGTGCCGGAGATTGCCCACATGTACAAGACTGACAAGGCCAAGTACGAGCAAACTGCAAGGAGCTGGACTCAGAAGTATGCAATGGGTTAGTGTGATTTTCCTCGAGGGCAGCTTGTGTTATGTAGAAAATGATGTCTCTTCTTGTAATGGACAAGTGTAGTATATAGCTTTGAATTGTTGCCCTATTGGAAGACAAAGATTATGCTTTGAATTGTTCAAATGGAACACTATTTGGGAAAACACTGTATATGTTTGTTTGTCTTGTTTAAGGTGTAATTTTGAGCAATGCTCTTAACTTAAATTGATTTCTATATTACTGTGAAACCGAGCTACGAAGCTTGCCTTTACAGAGTCGTGCACTTGTTTTAATTGGGACGAGCTTAGCTTTTGATAGGGACAGTAGTCGAAGTTTTCTTTGAAGTCGCTTTCTCCAATCTCATGGAATGCGTTAAATTTTATCGTTATGCAAGCAAATTTCACGACATTGTTGTACCTACTAACACGTTTTAGTTTCTGTTGAAATATATTTCGCGAATTGGCCATTTTGGCGAAGTGGAAGTCATATGTGAAGGAGTTTCAAAAGGCTCGAGTCAAGTAAGACAAACATATTTCCGTCTAGCGAACAACTATTATTAGAATGTAAGAGAAATGTTTAACGCGTGATTTCAAGCCATATAACATGACATAAACGTTAACATATTCCCGTCTAGCGAACAACTATTATTAGAATGTAAGAGAAATGTTTAACGCTTGATTTCAAGGCATATAACATGACATAAACGTTAAAAAAATGTGATAACGGAATTAGTTATGAGTAGGCTAATAAAAGGCTACCAATTGTCACCTATCCCAAAATAACGAAATTACTTTAAATTATGGGTTATGCTAAATGTACTTTAGGTACATGTAGCATCATTCTTAAATTATTGGAAGCAATTTATAAATACCTCACTTGAGAGAAAAAAGATGTGCAGCTCAAATATTTTTCTCTCAAATAAATATTTCCTTTCTTACTCCAAGTTTAAGCATCGAAACTAGTGAACTTAGAAGGAGGAGATCAAGTGGGATAATTTTTTCGATTTTTACCATCAACATTTTCATTTGTACATTGACAATTATAATATAAGTTGAAACACGGAATTGCTCAACCAATTTTGTATTATTATATTTCGACACAGTCAAACCACAAAGTTATGACGTGGCTAACTCAAAATAGAGGAAGAGAGAGATACCAGGCAGTAGGACATAAGCTATGACAAATATAAATTAACTGAAGAGGATTTCCAAAAGCGTTTGTAGTCCAACGGTTAGGATAATTGCCTTCCAAGCAATAGACCCGGGTTCGACTCCCGGCAAACGCAACTCATTTTGGTTCCTTATTTTTTGTGCGGCTGCTGCCCAATTATTGTCAACTCTTCTACTTCTTCACAAATTTAGGATTTCTGAATTCCAATCTAAAAAATGACTCGATGAAATTTGACTGTAAGAAGGAAGACAACGTGGCTTTCAAAACGTACACTCTAGGAAAGGGGTTCTGGCCTATAGGAAGCAATTTTGGGAGGGTATCATGAGAGTATTTTCGTCATTGCGTAAAGGATGAATTAAATACCGGAACTAGTTCAATCCGATTATCAACAAATTTGATCCCTCGGAAAATTATATAAAATCATTTAATAGCAATTTCAAAAAGAGTATTACGAATACCTAATGAAACATCATATTGTGATGGTCGAATTAACTTAGGTTAACTAATAAAAGACGTAAAGTTAATAAGTATTTTAACAACCAATAACATCCAGATAATATACATTGAGTACATGTTTAGCATGGAGTATAAGATAATATTCACGATGCCAGACATTTACAAGAACTACAAGCTTCGTGTTGTGCAAATAAGAGTATGTGTTCAAAGCATATGGAAAAAACGTGTAGGTTTAAAATTTTGAACACCAATGGCATGTCTTGTATGGTAGAATACACAGAATTAAACAAAAAACAAATAAACTAAAAAATCTTGTCAATCGTAATGTTCAAATCTGTGCAGTACTACTGCATACCAAACAAGTCACAATAGTTTTGCACAAGGCAATTATACAATCATAATTCCAGCAATTTGCTTCAAAAGCATATAACATTTCCTAGCTGACTAATATACACTCCCAGCTAGTTATTAATCCAGCTAACAGAAGGAATCAAGGAATAAGTCTAGTCGACGAGTATGAGATGAATATTGATGATGCCTTCCAAATGTAGAAGCCTGATGATTATAGACGACTGCCTTTCCACTTCGAAAAATTTGCCATATTGGAATTTATTTGACGGCTGATGCAAGGATTCATGCATTGCTCTTCAGCTTTGACGCCTTCTGCTTGACAAAGAAGTTCGACAGAACACTTTTACTGCGAACAGGAGCACGAACAATCTCTCTTTGTGTTGGATTGTCAAATGACCTAAATGGAGTCATAGGTTTCGAGCCCTCCAGAAATTCCTGCAAAAGAAACGACTTCTTACTAAGTTCTTGCTCTCACGCTCCAATGATACAGGACGGCCTACAAAATATATCATTAGAAATGAAAATCCCAACAAACTAAAGATCGTCCCTTCTCCCTGAATAAAATCAAAAATAGAAAATGCCAACAATTCAACAGTCAATCCTCACTCAATGCAACTGGAAAAATATGATGTGCGTAACTGCTGGAAAATTTTGACATTACCCGTCGTGTGACTAGTGTTGGTATAGATGTAGCTGCATCAGAAGCTGAAGTGGACTTCATCTCGGTACTCTCGTCAGCATCTGCTTGACAAAGTGAAGGGAATAGAAGTAAACACCTCTATTTATGGAGCATGCATCATCAAGAAGATAAGATCAAGTGTACTTTGTTGCTTACCCAAGTTAAATGCACCATATGTTTTTCCAGACATTTTTGGGTCTCCACTGCTGCAAAAGATAATTAAAACTCTTCATGCTCTTAAAAGATTTAATGGCAACCCTCCTTAATGCAGAAATAGACGTAGTTTTGTGTATTAACAACTAGGAGATGGAGTTCAAGGACCAACCTCAACATCCCATGGGGAGATGGTTTCAAGGTAGACTTGGTTTCTGAAGCTAAATGCCATGAAAGAGTTTTTGCTGCGGAAGCACCTGAATGAAAGTGTGTTAACAAGTAACCAAGATCCACAAACTATATCTCAGCAAACAAGCAACTCATACACCATTACAATTAACAACAATACAGAGCTGAAAAGAAAAATTACCTGAAGGATAGCGATGAGGCCTTGGATGGATATGTTGACTAGCATCTGTCTGTAATTGTGGGCTAAAGTGTACCTTCTTGTTGACAGAATCTAGCTTGGTAGTCAACCAGGGGAAAAATAAACAAGGGAATGAAAGATTATCGATCTCAGGCAACAACTTTTTAAACTAATCCACTAATGACTAGTCTTACTTGGCAAGATATAATGCTTGTGATGCCTTGGGATGATCGCTAACAACTGCTGCTGCCTAAGACCTTCTTTTTGAGCATAAGTTTGGCATGTTAAGAGTTGCTGACATCAAAAATTAAATTTCAGCCTCCATAATGAGTTGATTCTCTGAAACATCTTCACTAACTGAAGAGTGAAACTTACCTGATTTATACAGGTAATCTTTAAATCCATGTTTGAAATATCCAAGGTCTGCTGATCCAAAAGATCGGTCAGTTTGTAGGCAACGGTGCCAAGGTGGTCAACAGCATTGACCAGAGCTCTTACAGCATAATTCTTCAGGTTATCCAGTACCCTAGTAGGTAAGTTAATGCATTAAGTAAAACTAAACTTCCACAGTTATAGAAAAGAAGAGGGTAAGAAAACAAATGATTTGGTGGACGACTCTGAAAAGTGAAAACATCACGAAAATTAACATAAAAGTATAACATCACAATACATAACATCATATTCATGAACTCCAGCTCTTCCAAAAGAAAAAAGGCAAGAGAAAAATGGAAATGATTGTAACACTGGCAGATTCATACAACATGCTCTTGTTCATACATCAAATAATTAACATAGAGATTTAATATTCCAAGCATAGTTATCACAAGAAGGAAATAGAACAAAATAAGCGAAGCTTGGGACAATTTACAGTGTAATTCTTTGAAAATGTAAACTGGTAGCAAGTGATTCCATAAGAATGTCAAGAATGAGTATGATTAATCAAATTGAATGCAAAAAGATTGGAAGCCAGACATAATTATGGATGATATCCTGTTGATTTTTCAGGTCTATTTTCCAAGGAATAAAGAAACTTAAAGAAGTTAAGTTGGTGCCACTCAACCATAAATTAAAAGAAACACAATGGAGGTTGTTGTGTCCATGTCTAGATATAAAAATTCCTGTTTCCATACAGTGATGTGAACCTAGTACAAGATATTAGAAGATGGAGAGGTAGACCTAGACTAATATGTTCTGTGGTTGCAAAAGTTTTAATCTCATTAGATCATGGTAGATATAGTGACGCATCAAACCGAGCAGAGAAAAAATGATTAATGTAGCCAACTGTACGTTTGTTATTTGTTGGAAGTTATTTCCAGGGCACCTGCCACCTGCTTGCTGCCAGGGAAACACCAGTGACAAGTGACAAAACTTTCAGGGAGGAAAACATCAATGTTGCCCTCCAAGTCATCAGCAGCGCTCTCTATATCATAACATTATACCCATAAAAACCTCCTTAAATTTATCTATTCCACTCCAACCAAGTGGATATTTAGACATACTGTCTGTGTGTGTGTGTGTGTGTGTGTGTGTGTGTGTGTGTGTGTGTGTGTGTCATTCAAATATCCTTTTTATCAACTGACAATTAATTATTTCCGATTGCTAAAATTTGGTGCAAAGTCAAACTAGGAACACAACAAGCAAAAGCAATTATAAGACTAAAATGCAGGACTCTTGGCCACAATTGCTGCAGATCTCTTAGCCATGTTGTTTGTCTTGCATAAAGTTCCATCCACATACAGTACCTTTTACATATATTAATGCAAAGTAAAATAGATTATGCAAAAGATCTTTAGATCAAAATTAAGCAAAAAATATTTCATTAATTTGTGGCACTGCTTACATTTGCTTTTGCTCATTCTGAAGGTATGACTTTTCACAGTACTCTGCAGCAGAATAAAGTTGAGGCCTGAGGTTCTTCAGTTCCTAAAACAGAATTTTCTGATGATTAAAATGAATCTACATTTTCACTAAAATCAGCAAAACGGGTGTGCCAGAAACAAATTGCTAGCATGTCAACCAACCTACAACCACACTGGACATAAAAAAAAAATTGAGAAAGGAACAAATAAAAGTTTCAATGAGTAGAAGAACATGCACGGTAATGTAACGGAAAGCAATTAATTATGCGAAATCGCCCAAGAGTTGTCTGTTTTGATGCAATAGACAGATATACATTGTATGGACGTTCTCCTGACTTATATACAAAGGGTTCATTGCTTTCTACGTGAATGAGGATGTAAACAGATGTTTGCTCAGATGTAGAATAGCTATGTCCAACTAATCCTTCATGACAATTTGTGGGGAAGTATGCAAAGCTTGCCTTGTCTGAAGAGCAATATTTCTTAGAATTGAGAACTCATTTCAGTTTCTGGTAATATAAATATAAATATCATAGAGTAAGAAATGAAAGCTCCGCCTCAACTCTCTGCTAGAGGCAGAAAAATTCCCTCAATTATCATAATGAGTTAGATACCACCGAGACCTTTGCAATTGGTCAATAAAAGTGGTAACATGCTTGCTAGAATTGAGTAAAGTTCTATATGATAAATAAAAATGTCTAATCTTAATTCTGTGAAAGGATAAAGATGACCGCCAGACAGAAAGAAAAAGGATTGCCATCCTCCAATTTCCCTCTTTAACCCAACTAAAAATAAAAAGAAAATGGGGCAAAAATATGGATTCTTCTCCAAAAATATCATTCAGCTACTCTTTTTATTTCTCCTTTTTCACGTTTTCTAGTTGATAGTTCCTGACACTGAAACTCAAATTCCCAATGCACCACTGCTCTTATCTTTTTAGTTTACAAAACCAGAGTTTCAAACAGTTTTGTAGGTTGCTTTCTTTTCGGCTTTATTATATACAAGAAGAAACAAGTAACGCCTACTTTCAAAAATGAACTATAACTAATAATCTTGCTTCGGGAAAAAATAAGAGCAATACACAACTTCAATTAAATTGCGAGTATGCTATCGGGCTAGATGATTGTGCGTTGTGAATAAGCCAATTCGCATAAGCTAACAAGTACTCATTAGAAAAATTAGATTATCAAAATATCATGAAATACGAGTTGAAATCACACTGGATCAAGTCTTAATTCGCAGAAATCGAATAAGAGTTTTCCAAAACATAAGGTCAACCGCGCATCAAAACAAGCAAAAGCGTCCGCACATACAAACTCTCCAAGATCTGATCCTAGAAATTAACAATTAATAAAAAAAAAAAGCATAAAGCGAATTTACCTGCAAAGCTTTCACGAAATTCTTGCTTCTCTCCATTGACATCTCATCAAACGTCATAGCCGGATTATCCGGCCTCAATTGCTCCACCTCCATTCTCCAAGGAACAAAGTTTCAGTTACACTTTCAGAACCCCAAGCCTTTTAATCAACAACTGAAACACATTTCCCAAAGAGAAATCTAGAATTGCATTATATAAATTGCAATTATTAGTAGAATTTTATAAATTCGAAATTAGAAATGAAATAATTTGTTAGATTTGGAGTTTAAAATGAGGTAGGGGTCTACTGTGTGCAGAAGAAGCAACCCCGGGAAGTGGGTTGGAAGTTAGAAAGAAGAGAAGTGGGGCTTGAAAGCGACGTCGTACTTTGTGTGAAGGAGGAAATCAGGGTGGTTGAACTGTAGCAAACTACTTATTTTCTCATCATAATTTTAAAGAATAAATAAATAAAAAGTGAAAAAAAATATTTTGGTTAAAAAATAAAGAAAATTTTGAATTTACGTGTAATACTAATTTTTTTGAAAATATATCGTTAAAAAGAAGATAGAGAAAATGCATTAAAATTTTACTGGAGCCCAAATAAAAGCTTTATTTTATAAGTGTGGTTGAAATTCAGCACGAGTATTAAAGAATTTTAAAATAATGGTTGTGAACAGGTGCTTAATGAATTATGTGACTTTGTATTAAATGAATTCATTATAATATTATTTATTTGTCGTCTATACCCATGCTTAGCACCAATGTTGCCGACTAACATTACTATTTTTCAGTGTCATTGCACTTAATAAAATTATCTCAATCTTTTTTTATTGTAACAATTGTATCTTTATTTTTTCTGGCACATTCTATATCCATCCTTCAATGGATTAACAAATCTTGTCTCTAATCGTGGTTTATATCCAAAAAAGTATGTTGAGAGGGTGTAAAATGACTTTTTTTGTGAGTTCGAAGTTTAAAATAAGAAATCGTGACCAGTTATAATATTCACAATGGTGTCTATATTTCACAAATTCATTTATTTTATCGAAGTTGTTGCTTATTTGAATCAATTCGGTGTTGTCTCCGTTACTCTTCCGTTTATGAACAATAATCATCAGTAACAATTTTACACACCTTTCAGAATAAAAAGAGTTCGAGAATTAGTTGCAAGTTCAACGAAATTTTGAACAACTTTCAAATAACAAGCATCGCAAGTGTTTGGAAGCCTCGTGGGTCGATATTGCAAGTGTTTGGTCCGTTGGACCTTTCATGGCATCCCACGAGTATCATCGGAGAGTCGTGGTCGATTTGATGATACTTCAGAGCACAAACTATAAGAAGGGAAAGATTTATGAGCATGCCGGATTCACAACATTGCTTCAAATGCACCAACAAAGTTTCAAGTACTCGGTTGATTCAATCTATAGACTGCCCCGCAACCCCGAACCCAATTTGTTTTGAGTTCTCGTCGTCTTCATTGTGCCATTAGCGAAACTCGTGGGGGTTAAGCATTACCTTGCATCCGTTCTACCCCATGGTCTAATATGAGAGGTGAAATCGTCAAGAACACGGTAGTCTTTGCACAGGTTTGAAGTTTTGGTCAATATTGCAAGAGGATGGACATGTGCTAAAATATCCAACTTTCCTTGCAATAATTCGACGTGCATCTGTTGTTCAAGTTGGAGTGGTGTATGCCTTTTGATTTCCGTGATATGCTTAGTATATGTGTTGTACAATATTAGATCGTACCGTATTGTACAGTAAAATATACAAAAATTTAAATCTAATCCACTTTAAGCACTCGGAATCACCGGCGGAGCTACCACCCGACGAACCGGAGAGGTCGCCCATGCTGGCTCTGTCAAAAGTTGAAAAATTGTCTTCTGGTGCAAGGATGGGAGGAAGCAGAATGTAAAATGTGTGGATTCGAGTGTCGACTACTGTTAATTGCAAGCAGAGACATTCGAAAGGGGGAAAGATTGTGTTATGACTACAATGGATATGAGAACGAATACCCAACCGAGCATTTCGTGAGACCTCGTAGGATCCCCATCAAAATTTGAATTAATAAAAAAAATGGACATGCTAACTTTGCATTCACCTGCCTCATTCACACACTATTTTTAACACACAATCTGATTTAGCAAAAAAACTGAAAATCTCTTATATCAGTCAGCCTGTGAATTATTAATTAAAATTCATATGTTTTTAAAATCGTTTACATATTTATACCGATACTGATAAAATTACGGGTGGATATAGTTGTGTTATTTGTGTGACATCTTCTCGCACTTTTCGTACAGAATTTGGTACTTTTACATGATTGTGGACTCAAAGCAAAGCTTTTGGAAAACCTTATTTTTTATGAATCATGCTACTGTAACATAATGATTGACATAATCCTTGACAAAATGTCTATTCATATTATATTATTGAACTGTTTAAAAAACATTCAGTTTTTTCATTCAATCATATCTTGCCAACATTCATTCTGTCAAAGCATCTGTTAACATTTTTATATCAAAGTGGCTTTATCCTACTTTTATTTATGTTGTCGTCTAACTTGACAACACATGAGATGGAAATTTGTGCTTAGTTCATAACAAATTTTCGAACTAAAAAGAGGTTCCACGACCAAAATGAAACAACCTAGCCGTCCACTAGTGCTACAATAACTGTTCTCGAATTTGTGTTGTTTCTGTCAATTATATTGTAGTAATGGAGCCCCATTAGTAACCTTAAAACGAATCCAAGACCGTTTGGGCTGCAAACCAAATTAGGCCCAATACTTTGAAAATTGAAAATATTAGATTAATGCCTAAATAAAAATTAAATTTCGTATAAATCGTATTATTTACGTCCTCACTTAAATCCTCAAACCTCAACCATCTCCCACATTATTCATTGTAGAACCTCATCTCTCTCCCACATCTCTCATTTCAGAACTCTCATCTTTGTCGTCCTCGGAACTCCGCCATCTTCCTCAGTCTTCTCTTTGAGGACCTCTTAAACATCGAGCCCTAAAAGCCCCAAATCGCTAATCACAAAAACCCTCACTTGATTTCTACTCTGAAATCAAAAACTCACCCCGAATTTTGAAATGGTTGGAGAGAGTAGGTTGAAGAGGAAAATAACTGTTGATGAAGAAGCATCTTCAAAGAAGAAAAGAATTTCTTCAAAACTTTATAAGGAATTTGACTTCCACTAGTGATATTAAATGCTAGTGGTGAGTTCTGAAGCTGGAGAAATTGCTCTGTTGGGGACAGAATGGAAATGAGAGGACATTGGGTCAAAATTGTGGCACTGGAAACCATCAATTTGTGATCTTAGCGTTCCTTGCAACTTTCGGCAATGGACAGACACCAATAATCAATCTAGCCGGGCACTATGATCTGTACAGTAATGGGTGCACCAGATTGAGCTCTGATATCCAGTTGTGTCAAGCCAAAGGAATCAAAGTAATGTTTTCTATGTGAGGAAGGGCGTATAGATATTACCTCACCTCCTCAGAGGTGAGACAAGTTGCTATTAACCTCTGGAACAACAACTTGGGCAGACAATTATCGTCGTCCTCTATGTGAAAGCCATTTTAGATGAGATCGATTTTGATATCATAGGTAGGACTGCTCAGCACTGGGATGAACTCGCAAGGTACCTTTCCCAAATACAGAACACGAGGTAAGAAGATTTACTTAACTGCAGCTCCTGAATTCCCATATCCTGATGCATGGGTGGAGGTGCCTTGAAAATAGGCCTTTTCGACTACTACTAGGTTCAATTTTACAATAACACGCCTTGTCAATACTCTTCTGGAAAGGCTGCAAACCTTGAAAATGCATGGAAACAATGGATTTCATCTATTCCTGCTAAAAGGATTTTCCTAGGACCACCAGTAGCACGAGATGCAGTTGGGAGTGGCTTTATTCCCGCAAATGTTCTGATTTCAGAAATTCTTCCAACTCCTAAAGATTCTGACGAGTATGGAGGCGTAATTCTTTGGTCCAAATACAATGATAATCAAACTGGCTATAGTTCTTCCACTAAAGCCCATGTCTAAAATGTATGTAATGAAGTGAAAAACTATAATCTAGCAAGATGTTCTGTATCCGTGTTTACATTTTCTTGTACAAGAATTAAAGATGGTCGTCAATGCTACATTTCAAGAACAATTAGGCAGTCAATTGCTGTTTTTATTACTAGACAAGACTGGACAATATAATAAACAACATATATGAACTCAATAAGAGCATGTCTGGCTAGCCAAACATGTTCGAATCTTAAAAGTTAAGTCTTAAGAAATTTTTTCTACCAAACGTGTTTGACTTTTCTTTAAAAGATACTTATTTTAGAATTTTAGTACAAGAGGTTTTTATAGCGTTATTTTTACTTTCTAATAAAAGAGTAGGTTTTCTTACTTGAGAGAGTTTGCTTCCTGTTTAAGCTTGGTCCAACATGTTATTGTTACCGGTCCGCTAGGCTATTCCTTCCACCCCCACCCTACAGATAAGAGGGTTTCGAAGTTCTAGCTCGACTGACTTTTCATATCTACCCAAAAGCTGTCTACTTATTACAAACCATCCTTTCCAAAGCATGAAGACATTAGCAACATCTAAATGCATTAATTTCATATAAGTCGATCAAGTTATTTACTGGTGCAGTAAATACAACTGGCATGAGATAAGTGTATTCGCAAAGTACAAAGCTCTATATACAAAAATCTCTACAAGTGTAACAGAATGATATTAGTACTAGTTCAGAATCAAACAGGAAAAATTATTCTTAAAATTATCAAAAGAAAGCTTCTCATGAGTGCAATCTGTCTTACCATATTCAACTAGTAGAATTATTACACCTTGAGAAGCATTGAACAGAATCAATTAATCATAAAAAACTTTCAGACGTTACCATGGAATCCTCATCCATGAGTGTTAACAGCTTCCCAGAGCAAATTCTTTGGAATAGGATTGGAGAAATCCCGAGCCTCCAAGGCAGCGGCCCTGAGTGTCCTTAGGGTCCAGACATTGGCCTCAAAGAAGGACAAACTCCGATAAGGCAAGTTGTGTTTCTTGCATAGTTCCCGAACCACAGGAGAAATATTTCTCAAGTGGCACCTTGGCAACCTCGGGAACAAATGATGTTCTAGCTGGAATTGTAATCCACCAAAAAACCAGTCCATCCAAGATGAGCACGCGATGTCTATTGTTCCACTTGTTTGTTTCTCGAACCAATCATCTCCCTTGGGTGCTCCTACATAAACATTTGCTGCGAAATGGTTCAGAGTGAATTGGATATGTTGAACTGAGCATACACAAAAGCTTGCCAGAACAAACAACACCCTCTCGTTCCAATTTGGCAAGCATGAAACGAGGAGAGGAAACCAACTCCAAAAAACAAAGATTCCGAATATGTTGAATGCCCTGTCGGGAACTTTTCTCTTCGAGAATAACAACAAGAGTGTCTGCAGATAAAGATTGACTCTGGCAACACACATTACTGGATAGTAAGTAATATGCTGGTAACTCACAAAAAATCTTGACGCAGAATCAAATGTCAGTTCTCTACCATAAAACTGGGATGTCAACGAGTGAAATAACTTTGAAGAGACAGCCAACATTGGCAAGTGTTGAAGATCGGGATCATAGTCAAGGCTATTGCAAGAAATATGGTGAGCATTATGAGTCCATTTCCACCAAGCAATACTGATTCCAGTTAAACAATTGCCAGTGAGAATTTGCGCAAATTTATTGAATCCACGGGTCGTCATAATCTGATAATGACCCGAATCATGGCCCAAATAAGCGACTTGCATCCACAGAAACCCCAGCAATCCTCCAGAAAACATATGGATCCAGAAACCATCGCAACACAATACACCATAAACACAAGTGAAAAGTAACAACGCAACAAAACATAAGGAATAAATCACTCCATGGCCCTTCTTTTCAAACATCCCTGCTTTCGAAAACTCAATATGAAGTTTCCTAAAATCCCTAGAAACCTCAGAAACCTTAAAATCACCCAAATAATACCCAGTGAAGAATCTGTCAAGATATTTCCGGGCAGTACCTGGATGAAAAGCAATGAATGCATCAGTGACATCATGGCCAGCCAAATTCATGAGTGGGACATCCCCACCTGGGTGTTCCTTAGCCCAATCTGTCACGTTGTAAACCTTCTCGTGAATTGAAATCCACAAATCATCAGATTTGTTATGTTTCTTCAATTCATCAGATGAAATATACTTCTTGTTATCACCCATTGACGAAAAAATGAATAAAATCAAGGAAATTCAAGAACTGAAGAAAAAAACAACAGATCTGTGTGCCCAAAAATTTTCCAAAATCCAAAATCAAATCCAACCCCCAAATGCCAATAAAAATGGAAATGGGTTTTGTTTAAATCAAAACAGCTCCAATCAGGAGGTTGTCTTGATTATGCCATTCTCTCTCTTTCCCTTCCTTTTTGATTTGGAGAGCCGAAATTTTCTCTTTTTTGTTAGGTTTTCCTCTATTTTATAGGAGATTGCATTATTTGTGAAAACGGTGTCTTTAGCATATTTCGCGTGGAGTTGATGTTGTGTGGGTGCTTCGAAACCTACGATATATTAATTAATTATTATCCGGCTAAACTCTCATCACATTACGCTGGATATATTTTAACCATAATTAGAATTAAGTCATTAATAATCGGTCTTAACCAAATAAGGTTAATAGTCAATTCATCCACATTTGACGTGTTTGGTAGTATTAAACGAAGTCAAGCTTATCAACTTAACTTCTAATTGTTTAATCGCGATGATATATATTTTGTTTTTTCCCTGAATGGTCTCTTTCATCGTGATATTTACATTACATCTTTATTCGTTACGCCATCGAGTCTTTAGGTCACGTAGCCAACATGTTTGAGTATCATTTTTTTGTAATAAATTTTGTATAAAGTATTTTTATGGAGAGTGTATCTTATGTTAAAGAAAATTGAAATTTTTTAGTTTTACGTGTAAATTTATTTTATTAAAAAATATGTATGATAAAATAACCATGCTACATTGTCCACTTCCTTGACGGATAGGTTGACATAATGTCACGTGCTATTTTATCATTTGACTGTTTTAAATACAATCATCATTTACATTCACCTACATATCTGTTAAGGAGGATGTCAAAAATCCTCTGACAAAGTATAACAATTTATGATAAAAATAAGCTTAAAAGAACGAGGGTCAAGTGGGATTTCATTTTTGACAAGTGTTGTGTACCATATTATGTTGGGTATTTTTTTCCATGGTAGGAGTCGGCAAATTACCTACCAAATCCTTCCAAACTGTCAAATCGAATCGACTCGAAACGTTTTGTACGGATGGTGGTTTAGTTTTTGGGTGACTTGGACCAACTCCAAAACCTCGGTTTGAGAGATTGGATTTCAAAATGTTGATTTTCAAGGGGAACGTCCCATCGAATCCGACAAAACCGACCCAATCAATTTGAATTAATTTATTCACCTCGATAGATCGATTTCGAGTTGGGAGTTCACCCAACCATAATTTGTCGGTTAAATTGTAAGGTTTGATCAGGTTAGACCTAATCGACCCATGCTCACCCTACTTCTTGGTGTATAAAATATAGGGAGTGTCCTCAATTGAGATTTTGATATATTTTAAAAGTCCTTCTACCTTCATTGTGTTCACAATTGATATTTTAATGAACTTCAACAAATACTTTAAAAGCTAGAGATTCTCAATAACTTGTGAATTTACATGAAATCAAAATAGAGGAATTTTAAAATATTTGTTGGAATTTCAATCTTAAAAATACATATAACAAACTCTTTTGAAATTTTACCATTTCCAATGAGATTCTTATGAATTTTATAAAAATCTATAATAATCTATGAAATTCATTAGAATTTATAATCTTTAAAATCCATAAAAAAAAAATTCAATTGTAGATCCCCGTATTCATTTTTAGTTTGGTTGACAATATAATAATTTATGAATGACATTGATTACCAGGAGTAATGTGTAGTGGATAAATGGTTAAACTTACACGTTACCTATTCTTCAAAAAAGTACAATGTTTGGCCAAATATCAAGAGTAACTTTTGTACTAAGTTAACTTAAAATAATGTTTTATTAAAAAAGTGCTAACATAATAAATAGTTTGATTTGCTTTTGAGAATAAATTTAATGGCATCAAAATTAAAAACAACGTTTAGGGTCCATTTGATTACAAAAATGAAATTTGGGTGGAAAGAAAATGAATTCTAGGGAATTGATTTGTCTAGAACTTGTTTTACTGAAAATTGTAAATTAAATGTATTTTATTGGTATAATTTTTCACCTAAAAAATATTGAATCTTTTGGTATTCGCTTGGTTTTGTTTTATAAGGAAATTGATAGAATTTATTAAAATTTGGGAAAAAAATTGTTTTCATTGCCAATAAAAAAAATTTTAAAAAAGTTGCCTAAAAAACCTTTTTCCACCAAAATTGGTGGGAAAAGCTTTTTTCTCAAAAATCAAGAAAATGTGAGCGTGTGGGTGAAAGATGGAAAACCAATTTCATGAAAATTTTGGACAATCAAACATGTGAAAATGTGGAAAATGAAATTTAATTTCCATCTTCCATGAAATTGAAGTACAATCAAACAGGTCCTAAGGTTTCTAATTCTTTTGTTTGTTTCTATGTTATGTTTAAGATATGTGATATTGAGAATTTCGATTATTTTGCAACCTTAATTGCTGTGAATCACTGAAAAGTGATCTTTAGAGACTCTTTTTTCACATGTTCAAAGATTCTGATAGATTTTAAATGTGAGAAGATACTTTTAATTCAACATGTTGATTATATTAAGGAAGACAGAGCATATCAAGCCAAGAAAAGGTCGATGCCGGGAACATATAGACAATGATGACACGTATTGAAATATGCTTCATTTTAACTTATTAAATTTTGATGTCGAATTAAAAGTTATTCTGGTATTATGTTAAGAGAATATTTTGATAGAATATATGCTAATATATCTACGCGTGACAAGTTGCGTACATTTTTCAAATTTATTCTTTTTGTAACCATAGTAGGCAGCTCGAGAAGAGAATAGAAGACGAAGAAGGCTTTTGGGAGGATGGGCGATGCTTTGGGGAGTTGGGTTTTTTTTTATCATTTTTCAATGCGTTATTGAGAGAACGAAGAAAACAACTCAAAAAAGAAGTAGCGTGCAAGACACGTGGATTTTTATTAGTAGAAACTAGAAAGTTTTAAGTTTGAGAATCTAATAGAGTTGATTGAGGGCCCTTATATATTTGTCAAAATTTGAAGACCATGGTGACCAATTTATCTTTTCTCTAAATCAACAAAAATGATTGATAACTAATTTTTGCTAGAGGTAGGCTAATTATCCGTTAACCGATCTAAACCGTTAAATTGAACCAACTTGGATCAATTTAGAGGGATGTTGATCTGGTTCTCGATTTGAAGGGTCCGATTTTAAAAATTGATTTTCAAGGAAAAAAATCTTTTTAACATGACAAACCAAATTGATCCAAATCGATTCGGTCGATTTATTCATCTTGTTAGTTTGGTTCCGAGTTGGAATTTTCACTTAAACCGAACAGTTGGTTCAGTCGTTAGGTTTGGTCCGAGCTCGATCTAATCTGATTTGTGCCACCCCTAGTTTTTGCTAAGAACATAAATTCTGAATAATTAAAAATGCAATATTGCTCATAATATGATTAACCTTTTAGAATGAAATCTCAAAACTAGATGTGGTATTAAAATCAATAAGCCCAAACGAGCAATTGAATTCCAAGATTGATCAATGTTCTATACCAGCCGATGTATTGTTGTGCACGATCATTTTCTATACCAAAAAGTCCAATGAACGATTTTAAACAATGCTACTTGTACATCATACTTGATATCATTATTGTTTAGCAAGATTTGATTGCTAAAAAAATTATTTTTATAATTGTTTAATAGTATATTGTCACATGACATAAGATAAAAAGTAATGTAGGCGATGATGCACATGTAGCATGATTAAAATCTAATAATGGCCACTAGAATTCTTGACACTACTTTTCTAGAAAAAAAAAATCAGAAACTTGCTTAAAAACTACTGGTTTCTTGACAAATATCCAGTACAATATTTTCTGTATGCTCCAACAGTCAACATAATGCCTATTGAAATAATCAAAAGAGGCAATTTACATGTCACTTCAACTCATTGCATTGCCATCGTTTTCCCTACAGTTTTGGGACCCATGTCGGCACATTTTCAAGTTTGCATTGGTATATATTGCATGAAAAGAACTGTACCTTGTTAAACTAATAACAACCACTAGAATTCTTGGTGGAATTGGAATTTTTGTAGATGGACCCCATCGAAAGATATTTGTGCTCAGATATTTTCTCGTAGTGAAGGTTCTTTTCCAGTCACAGGAGAGGACGTGGTATAGTCAATATCCAAGTGGTCTTCATTTAAAAACGCGTCCTACTCAATCAACTCCCTTCTTTATTGACTTATTTGTGTAGACGCCCTGTTTGGCGCTGATTACTTTTTATTAAATTATAATTCATTTTTTTTATTTTTGTATTCATCACACATTATTCAATAAAATAATAAATAATGATATTTGCAGTGAAGACTATCGGTAGTCTTCTTACGTGACATATATATGATGGTTTGTGATTTGGGACATTAATGTGGTAGCTTTTTATTGACTTGTGCATCAAATTAAAAACCGTCACATATATGTCACATATGAAGATTATCGATAGTTTTCATTACGAATAGCATTACTCTAAAATAACATGTAATCTCAAAATCTTTTTTTTTTTTTTTCTAACCACACATTTTTTCAAAAAAATTACTATTTCAACTAATAAAATTTCAAATAATGGAGGTCAAACGAGACTTAATCTCTACACAGAGATATTTACCCTCCATTTAGTTTGATTAAAAATTAAATTTTAGTATATTTTGATAAGAATTAATAAATATGTTGTTGAAGAATTGATAAAAAATGGTAAATTTCATAAAATGTATGATTGAAAATAAGTTTTTAAAAAATAAATTTTAAAAAACTAGAGCCAAACATGACTTAATTCTTTTTATCTTCATGTACTCCTTTCTTTTCATGCACAAACAAAATTACATTCTAGAAACAAGATTACTTTGATTAATGCTACTGTAAGCGTGTTTACAAATCGCTTTTTGCACTCGTTCGATCGAGTCCCGTCATTTAAAATTCATTTTTCTTCGAATTCATTTTTAAGTATACAGTTTTCGAATAAAATAATTTTATACGTGAACCTCTTTTTTTTTACTTTTAAACCACAAGTTTTCTAAAAGAACAAATTTTCACAAAATCTATTCTTAAAAATCTCCGTCGAATCCGTCGAATTGGAAGTTTAACGATATAGATCAATTCCTCATAATCTCTTGCACGTAAACATTACTTTTATATATATATATATATATAATATTATTTTATTTGTGTCGTGCTGGTGTGAACACGTTGAAAACAAAGAAAATTAAAATAAGGTTATTCTTTGATGCCTCCCGCTGTCTACTACCCTGTCATTACCAAAGGAAATTGCCTCCTACAATACGATAGTTTATTTTCACGTTGAAACTTGTACAAGGATATCTGCAAGGGACTTGGCTTTCTTTGACTTTTCACATTAGAATTTGTTTGACCACTTCAAAATCCTTGGCTTACCATGAACATGAACTGTCCATTTTGAAACCAGCCTATTTATCTTGACCACTTATGACTGGTTCCTTTATAGTTGGTGGAAGGAAAATAATTGAAGTAATGTTTTTAAGTATCACTGATGTTAACGTATTAATTCAACAGCTCATTTGACGGAGCTTTTAAAGGGTTAAACGTTGTTTTTGATATTAAAAAGATATGTTTGAACATATTTAGATAATTTTTTAAAAATATTTTTATCTGAATATGAGAGCTTTTAGAGGAATCCAATTTAATGTAACTTACTCATAAAACTCTTCTACACGAAATCAAATCAAAGCAAAAACATATTTCATATCAAACGAGTTCTAAGTCATTAAATGACAAATTTAATTAAGTGTAGGTTGTGGACGCCACATGCGCCCCCTGTTCGTCCATGGCCGACGAAAAGCAAAACCCTTAGACATATTTTCATCTAGACTGATGTGTATCACCAATGATACTAAATTTTCTCATTGTGAATAAGGTTTATTTTGTTGTTTTTCTCATGTGGTGATTTTATAAGATTGCACAATGAACTGATCATAATGATAAAAAAGACTAGTCTCATCAATTAATCTGAAATTTATTCAAAATGTAATTTAGTTATTCATTTTTGAATTATGAATTGTATGACCATTTCAACCGATCTTGTAATGAGTCAAATAGACGAAATATAATTTATGTAATCGAGCCTAAATTTATTATAAACAAACTTTAATTTTCCATTTTTGTAAAATTATAAGGTCATTTCAATAGGACTATCATTGAACCAAATAATAAAGCTCTAAAAAAGTGAGATTTAAGGGAACACAACTGAAACGGGCAAGAATGTAATTTCTCCATACCATGGCTTATTTTCTTTGCAGTTTTGCTTTACTTATGTGCTTCTAGAATTCTACACTATATTTCAATTTTTAAATTATTTTTCTTCCACTTGCGTATTGACTTTTCTTCATCGTTGCGTATGTACTAAGATAGAAAATAGATTGACAGTCAAGGTTATGAGTCAAGTCTCGTTTCCACCCAATTAAGAAACTCAACGTGTCGTATTTAATTAAGTATGGCTTGTAGGTATGAGGATAAGAAATGCTTCACATTTGAAGAACTGAAATTCTAGATTAAAATGGTATGATTAGGGTGTCAACTAATCGAATCGAGTCGAGTCGAGCTACGAATCGAAATTCGAAACTCAAGCTCGACTTGAGTAAAAATAGTTCGAACTTTTTTTGTCCTATTCGAGCCGAGCTTTTGTTCGACCAAAAATTTTAGACTTGACCCAAACTTTCGGCTCGATTTTCTTCTTCTTTTTTTCTTTTTCTAATTTTCCAAAAATAGCTGCATGCAAACGCATTTGGCAAAATTATGTTTTTTAAAACTTGACTAAGTGTGATTCGGCTTGTTCGAGCAGAAAATGGCATGTAACACGGACTAGCTCGGACTCGAGCCTTTGCCACAAAATGGGGCTCGACCCGAGCCGACTCGGCTTTCTCGGGCTTTTTCAGGTCGAGTCGGCGAGTCATTTTGCTATCTCTAGGTATGATATTAAGAGCATATCTGAAAATGATCATAAATTGTGAATTTTACGTAATGGACAAATAAAAAGTACGTTGAAAAGTTTAAATTATAATTTAAACTTAGCAAATATGCACTAATGTTTTTTATCATCTGTGGGGAAAAGTTTACGCAGTATGATCGTTCACTCAAATCTTGACACTTCAAATGTCAAATCACTTCAAGACATTGAAGCCTATCTCCTTTTGCAAATATTAAGAAGGGTAAACATATGTCAAATCACTTCGAGACATTGAAGCTTATCTCCTTTTGCAAATATTGAGAAGGGTATACACTACAAATTTTGTTAACTACACTATATTTTAATTACAATGAATATTCTTAAACTTTTCTTATTTTTACACCTGTGTTCTCACCTTTTTTTTCTTTTTATTTTTTATTTATCATCAATCTTCTATTAGTTTTCACATCTTGTCCATAGAGACGATTTTCCTTCAAAATGTTTGTTACGAGGGCCAAAAAGATATATTTATCTCTCGATTTTTCAATAATTGAAATAAATAACTAATAAAAAAGTAAAACAAAATATTTGCACATCTTTTCAATGCACGTTAGCAAAATATTTGGATGAAAATTGTGATTTGAGATAAAATATATTAATTAATTGAAAGTTAAAAAGTGGTAATGGGATGAAAAAAAAAAAATGAGGACATAAAAGTAAAAGTGAGCAAATATTTACTGAAATATTTAAAATGTAAAGGATAACTAATAGATTTTCACCAATTTTCTGATAAAAATACTTTCGAACGCGACCGCAAATGCCTATAAATGAAACATCTGGAAAATGAAAATATTAAAATATTTGAAAATATTTGGAAAAAGAAAATGAAAAGGCTACGATCCGATGATCTGAGAGACGAATGATTCTTCCCATTAATCGATACACTAATTGGGAAATAAAAAGGGACCTAATTATGAGTTGAATTTATGCATTAATGTTACTAAATTATAATTATTACTATTATTGCTCTTAAAAATACTATATTATAATATAAATACTAATAAATAATTACTCAATTAATTTCTAGGCGCGTATCCTTGGCCGATGGTGGATGTAGGTTGGGTTCCTTCATCGCCGGAGTAAAATGGAGGACCTATGGTTCTGACAACGGCTATGGAGATGACGGCGAACGTGCATTCATCGTAGGAGTCAAATGGTGGATTTCTTCGTGTTGGTTTCTATGGATTTTCACGGTAACCAACGGATTGTTTGGATTTTATTATTTGATATTTGTATTTCTTTTTTAATATTATATTATATATTGTATATTCTATAATATTAAATAGTAGGTTATAAAATTACGTAAATTATAATAATAATTAAATGATGAATTGAGAATTATACAAAATCACTGAAGGTATCATCGTGTTTTATAAGTTCCTCCTCAATAGAATTGAATGGTAGGTCATAAAATTATTTAAATTCTAATAATAATTGAAGGATGAATTGAGAATTATACCAAATCATCGAGGGTACAAAAGTTTCTACTCGTTCCATCATTTTTAAATGTTGTAGATAGTTAGATAAAACTCCTTTTTAGGAGGTAACTTAGGATTGAATTAGATGATTAATTAGCAAACACTAATCCAATTCCACACCTAAGAAATAATTCTAATAAATGGATATATTAATCCGACACCTCTTTTTCTCCAATTCTTTAGCGTCACTTCTCTAATATTGGCTTTGCCCTTGTTTGGGGTCCATTTTAACCAGGTTTTGAAAAAAAAAAAAAATGGAATAGTAAGTTTTTGGATAATGTGTAATTAAAAAAGAAGATAAAATTTTGAGTTTATATAAAATATTATTTTATTAAAAAATATATGATTAAAAAAAATAGAAAAATATATTAAAATTAAAATGAAGCCTAAACATGGGCTTTATAACTGCCGTCCAACACTATTCGATCATCATAAAATGTGAACTACAACCTTAGGGAATTTAATGAAACTAAGTGATTAGAGTTTTGTTACACGTACACGGGCCCCACCTGCCCCCTCACAATAGGGGGGCCACGATTATTTATTAATCGTGGGCCCTCCCTTTATGTGAGGGGAGTGTACACGGGTGTACAAATGGATTAATCCAAGTGCGTATTTGATAAATTTTGAATGGGCTACAACCACTAGAAAAGAAGATATTGACTTTAGCTCAGCTCCGACAATCAAAAGTTACTTTTAAAACTAAGACGATACTATTATATTTGTTTGAATAATTTTCTAAAAATATTTTATTTAACTATGAGAGTTTTTAGAGGAAATTGGCATAATGAATCATTTAACAAAACTTTTTAAAAAGTAAAAAATTGCTTCTAAAATTTAAAAAGCTATTTTTGAACATATTTGAATAATTTTTATTTGTTAGAAGCCTTTTAGAAAAAGCCGATCTAACATAATTTTCCCAAAAAAACTCTTGTAAAAATAGAATCAAAAGCAGAAGCTATGCAGTATGAGTCCTAGGACATGAACGGATGACTAATTTGGTATTATTGCAACTTCAAGAATTAATTAAATATTTAAATAAAATTCACGCTTCAGTATTGAAATCTTAATTCCCCCTCCTCTTTAAAATTTAAATTAACTTATAGCAATTACAGATTAACTTGAATTATAGGTTTTTTTTTAATATGAAATTGTATTTCAATGAATCAGTTCAGTATAAATTTTTCCCCTCTCTACTCCACCCTGAATCTGTTGTGCGCGCGCCTTCAATCAGACAAAAAGGGCAAAAAATAAATAAATAAATTATTGATTTCAAATTTATCAAAAGCCAAAATATTACTCACTGGAGTAAAATTGATATTTTTTTATGATTTATCTTAGAAAAAAAAAAATTTAAGAGATATTGCAATAGAAGCCCTAAAGCTTTTAAACATTTGTAGATCTTTTTCCAAACATTTCAATTGTTGCGGGTGTCACCTCTAACTTTTCCATCCGTTATATCCCGATCCCAAGTGAACGGTTTCTATCTGAAGTGTCGTCAGTTGACCAGAAAATTCAATTTCACCACATTTTTAAGTATTTTGAAAGAGGGTAAAATAATAATTTTATATTTATTACATTAACAATTATAAAAATAAAATAGAAATTTGTATATCCCCACCCACCCCACCCAAAAAACCAAAATCACTGCCCATATGCAATAGTCGACGTCAACCGCAAACCGTCGGCTCCTCTAGCCCTTTCCCAAACTAAAAACATAAAAACAGAATATCGTCTCTAACCATAATTCCAAACATAAGACCCCCGCAAACAATCACGTGCCTCTAGCTCTCTTCTTTTTCTTCTTCCCTCATGGTAGCCTAGGTAGCAAAGCCACACCTCATATATTCCTCTCTCCCAGCAAAATGGGCTCGACCCAGAAGATTCGGACCCACACTTTTTTTGGGACACTGAATTTTTTGTAAAATCTAAAAAATGTACAAAACACTGGGACACTTTGATTAATTTTAATTTCGGAAGATGATGATGACAATGTATAAAAATTCATCCATAGAAAATGGTATCTAGTAGTTGCAAAATATCCCCAATCATTTTAGTTTTTGTTTTCTTCCCGTTCTTCTTTTTCTCTGTCTGGCTAGGGGAAGCTGCAAATTTCAATCGAAGCAATTAGAATTTTCATCCAAAGAAAGAATCGCTGGAGATGAAGTCTATAAGAAACCATTTGATGAAGATCGATAAGCCTTCTATCAAGACAATTCAGGTAATTAATTGCTCATTTTTTCTTGATTTTTCCTTTTCAATAATTTGATTGCTTTTATGAATTTTTGTACATTGATGTTCTCTCTGTGTTTTTAGGTTTCGGGGGAAGGCCAGAGAAGCCGACGGTTGCAGACAGTTATGTGATTTTGGTTTTGGGATGGGGAAGAAAGAAATACATTTTTTTAATCATTTAATGTGGTAAATGCAAAATTATTATTTTGCACCTCTTTCAAAATATTAAAAATGTGGTTAAATTCATTTTTATTGTTAATTGGCGGCATTTTGGATGGAAACCGTCCATTTGGGCTGGGATACAACGGTTGGAAATGTTAAGGGCGATATCTGCAACGATTGAAAAGTTTGGGGAGTCTACAAATGTTTGGGGCTTCTGCTGCAATTATCCCAAAATTTAACTCTGAAAAGGACGTGATAAAATTCGATCGGCTAGTCAAAAGAAATTGGGGGAAAAATCACAATCTTCGATCTTCACGGACGAGAAAACTAAAATTATGGCAAATTTCGGGGGGGCAAGATTATCATCAAGAAAACAAAAATAAGATTATTTTTCAGAGGTAATTTTCTCAAAGTTCATCTTTAACGGGTTGTTTTGCATCTTCAACGTTCTTAAACCCCTTGTTTGCTTCCCTTGTTTCTCCCGTTTCTTTGGGAGAATTTTCTTACGTTTTTTTTTCCAATACGTGTTTTTGCAAGATTCAATGTAAGAAGTGAAGTCTGGTATTGAATTCTTATGGTACTTTTTCGTAGCTTGTAAATCTATAGCATTAACTCATTTCTATCTTTTCGATGACTTCTTTTCCTTGAAGGTGGTTTTATAATTTCATTTTTTTTTATTCACCGTTCTGGCTGGCGAATTTGTTTGATCAAGAAGTTAACCCAAATATTAAAAACAATATGCGGTTATACGTATAAGGCCTATGGACAATTTAGGTATTGTGCGGGTTTGGATAATTTGTTCCGTTCAGTTGACAATGTGATTGTGATACAATTCTTGGTGAATTTTTTGGTGTTTTGCTGCTTGAATGTGATATCTGTTAACTTAAATATGAACCGTAGTTTACTATTATTATTATTATTATTATTTTAACTTTCTAATAGGCGTTTATGCAATTCTTAAATTATTAAATCTGCTATGATTTTTTCATAAGTTAAATTAGCTATGAGACTGTTTTTAGATATGTATAGCGAACAGGGATAAACAAATAATGTAAATGCTGATAGGTATGTGTAATTTTCAAGGATTCATGACTGAATTGTGTGCGTGAAAATAGAGAAGCTAGAATTGAGAGATTGATTTCTTTCATTTACTTTTTGGGTGAGATTTGAGGATAGTATCTACTAGATACACCTGTATTTGCTGTCCAAAATATCTTAATTACACTTGCAGAGCCATAAATTTTTTTGGTGAGAGGAGGTTTAAGATATACATATTTTCTCTTGACAAGAGATGTACTTGTTTTAGTTGTGAACTAGGAATATAGGAATGAGAAAAAAAGAATTTTTTATAAGAAATTGTTTTCAATGATTGATTGTCATGGAAACTATTGAGGGAGAAGCTTCAACATTCAAAACCCGTATATTCTTCTTTCTATGCTTTCAACTGCTATTGATAGGTTTGTAAGCTTGATCTGATTGACATTGAGGCGAAAAATTAAAACAATTTCTATTGCTTTTTATCGAATTACCATTTGAAACGTGTTTTTTAAAACAAGATCGTACATGGAATACAGCGACTTCTTTATGAATATTTACGTGTTTGAAGCAGATTTATTCTAAGCTGGGAGCAGCTCCCTGAAAATACACTGTTGGAGTTGGATACGGTAAATCAATGAATCCAATGGGTCTGGCTCCCGTTTTCCCGCCTCCGCAGTGGGCTCCGCAGCTTCCTCCTTTGCCGCCGCCGACAAGCTCTTTTTGGACATCAGGAAATGTGCGTGACAGCCTAAAAGAACTTAACAATACCATCAGCCTGGCTAAAGCAATGTAAGAAAAGTTCCAAACTTCAATTCTCGGTATATGAAATTTGAGATATAAATTAGTGTATTATACATATTTGTGAAACTGTTCATTAAAAAAATGTCATTGGGTGATGAGAATTACTAAAAGAATGTCTATCGACGAATGCTCTTTGCTGTGAAATATTATTAAGCTCCCGAAATAGGAATTGATAAAAAAATTCAAATTGTAATGGAAATTATAATTAAATTCTAGTTTTTATATTCTTTGCCTCCAAATACAGTATCAGTACTTTCCTAATCAGCGAGTCCATGTGATGGGAAAGATATATTGATTTGTTGCTTTCTTTTATTTCCACAATTTGTGTTTTTAAGTTTCTGAAAGTAGAAAGTAGAAGAAAAATGATTTTCTCCTTGTACAGTTTATATAGACCGTGTTTAATGAGTTAAAGAGGAAAAAAGCTTTACAAAATTGGACTGCTACTTTGAACAGGCAAAAAGAGATGGAAATGTTGATTATGATGAAAGAAAGAAAAGGATTTGCCGAAGGTGAAGAGAATGGGTGCAGCGACATGTCAATGGATAGGTTTTCTACGTTTATAAAGGATAATAGGATTGATTTGAAATTTCAAGAGTCTCTGTCACTGGATGCTGCAAATGCTATAATGTCAAAATTAAGATTCCAAGTAGAACCTTTCCGGGTGGTCACAGATGATAAAAGTCCATGGGAGGAAAAATCTGTTGTAAAAAGGTTAGCTGACAAAATGCAGAAGTACAAGCGGAACAAACTTTGGCGGAAAAGGAAAAGAAGGCGTGTTGCAGAGAAGATAGCAAAGGTAGTAAATCTTTTAATCAATTATAGGGTCTGTTCCCCCCGTTGTACAGTTGTGATTCAAGTGCAGCCAATGATTGTCTTCTACGTCTTGGTTGCTTACTTTTAGGAGCTTGAGCAATTTGACGAAATGGATAAAGAAGCTGATGAGTGGAGGGCTAGAGAGATTGCCAAAGACATAGCGAAAGGCAAGGTAGTGCCACTTCAAAAAACATATTGTGCTTCATGACTTCCTTATTCTATCTTTGCTATGCAAGGTGTGCTGCATTTAAGATGTTTCTGGAATGAATTCATGGACGTGTCATATAGCCGCTTTAGGGTCCAAAAGTGAGAAGTTGAAGATATAAAGTGTTACGAGCATAAAGATTTCTTTCATACACTAGAGGAGATCATTAGGCACTACTACTATTATATGGTAACTTGGTGGTTTTTCGGTGAAGACTAATAAAATTCAGGAAAAAATGAAACTAAGAATTTTGTTAGGTGGCCACATCTCTGAATGACAGGCAAGCTAAATTTCCATGAATAGAAACTATGGTACTTCCCTTTAAAGAATCCTGAATAGAAACTATCAGGAATATTTATTGCAGTATTGACCTCCAGAGCACCTGTTCTTTCGGCATATTCTTTTATTAACCCATAAACTTTGTGTTTGTGGGTTGATTTTTTTCTCTTCTTTTTGGTTCTATTGAGGATGGTGGTGGTTTGTACTGAGTTCGCTCGAGACGATTAAGATTTAAAGGGAGAAAAGTCGATGGTTCCTATGTATAAAGTCATCATTAGATAGTACTTTGACTTTCTTTACGTCTTTCTCTTTTCTTTTCTTGAAGCTTCTCCTAGGCTGAGTTTGAAGTGTTATTTGTCTGGTCCTTTTTTGTGTCTTAGTAACATTGGTTCTCAAATTGTTTCTCTGCATGTTATTATCCACACTATTTAGCCATACTGCTCATGTTGAGGCTGCTATTGTTCAGATTAATTACTTCCTTTACCCATCTTCTTTTTGTTTTTTCTTTACATTTTTACTTAAATACATTTTTTTGGCAGGTAGAGAAGATGAAGGAAATAGCAAAGGTTAAGGCGAAAGAGGAGAAGAAAAGACTAGCATCAGAGGTGAGAGCTTGTGAAATGTGCTTCACATTTTCATTTATAGCATTTTAAACTTGTCTTGGTTATCAAATTAACCGGATCATTACGAGAATAGATTTCTACATCTCTTGAGATAGTCTCCTCGAGTCACAGATGGGTTTTCAGCTTTTATCATCTTTCTTCAGCGATCTTTTCAGCTTTTGAATTGTCGAGAAAGAAAATTGTTTCAAAGAAATATATCCATAATTGGAAGGTATTTAAAGCCAATCACTTTATTTTTTTTTTTTCCAGTAAATGTTAGGAGGTTGGCTTTATTCACTTTCTCTTACAATTAATGTAAGGATTATGTTTTATTATCCATCAAGAATTTTTAATTCTTTTTTTTAGCAAACTACTTATCTGAAGATCGATCTGTGGCTAAACTAGATGGATTAGGTCATTAAGTGAGAATATAAGCCAAGAAGTGGACTTGATACCTGAATAGTATAAATTAACGAAAGGTTAGGTGGTTGAAACTTGAATCATGTCTTGCAGTTTTTAATTATAGCAATAATATGTTCCACAATGCAGTTTTGTGTATAGCAATAATATGCTACACATTGTGGTGGAATAATCTATAGTGGTTGACTGATTATTACACGTGCTGCAGTTTGCTGTCTTTTTAAGGATTCTCCCTGCTACTGCCTTGCTACTATTCTCTTTGTTCACTGGTTATCTCTTGATTTGTTTTAATTTCAATTTCAGCTTGAGCTGGTGTTGATAGTGGAAAAGCTGCAGGAATTACGCTCGATCAGGATTCAGAAACTGAAGAAACAAGGTGAGTACATTGATATTCTCTTTTGCTCGGCTTATCAAACTTCTGTGGTTTAGGCTCTTCTGGTTTGGTTTTCCGTGTGATTACTAGCTGTAAAAACGAGAGTGCTTCTGGATGTGTTTATAATTTCATTGAAGAATCTCTCTCTTTTACTATGATAAACTTCTAGAAAACATTTACCATGGTTATACTGAAAATATTGCTAAGCAAAGTTGATTTTTTTGAGATGGTTATTTCTTGAATTTTTTATTTCCCAGCCCACTTGCAATGGGTCTCATTTTTGCAGAGACCACTGTGTTATGTTTTTCTACCTATATAATATGATGTTGGGTTTTGTTTTTCGAAGATCCATTGTAGACATAATTCACTTTTTGGCTCTTTTGCTTGTGGATTTAGGTCTATGATTGAATGACTTGCGTTGTGTCTCATTCCTAACATGTTATGTTATCCTCTATTCTTTTGTGTGAATGTTGGTTTGTTGCCTGGGATCAGCGTGGCAGATGGTGGGATACTGGTAATACATTTGTGTTTTCCTCATAAAGAGAGGGTACCCACTGCTTCATAACCTTCATGGAAGTGTGGTATAGCATAGTTTGCTTCTGTTCTTGAATCCTACTTTAAGTTAACTTCATTATTTACATTATCCGCACATGAGTGCATCTTTAATTCGATGCTGTAACCATGCAGGTCATTTTCTTCCAGAAGAGGATGACAAGTTTCTTGAACAAGTTAAAGCTGCAGTTGAGGATGAAGATCGCCAAGCAATGGCTGCAGCTGATACTGATGCTGCTAAAGATGCCATTGCTACGGCTGAGGTATCTAGAAAAACCATTAAGAGTCCTGCACCTGACTCAAAAGAACTTGATAGCAATATCGGTCGAGATAATGGAAAAGAAGACCAGAAAGCAGAGAGTAAAAATAATACAGGTTCCATGGTGGTTGCTAATAAAGAATCTGGGAAACATGGATCGGAAGGACCAGGTTCCAGCGTTGCTAATTTACCAATGGAATTTTACCATTATTATCACGGCAGCAATACTGATATGGGAACGCTTATTGAGGTGATTTCGAAGAATACATATGGTCTGTTTATTTTACATTGTTGCATTGTTCTTTCCTCGTAGAGTTTGAGAAGCTGGTCTTACACTGTATTTGTGTGATGAATTACCTTTTTTATGATCTCTTCTTTTTTCCTTGTATCTCGCGAGCTAGTTGTCCACCTTATCTAATTCAACATTAAGACCATCGAACTCGTGTCTGCTGACTTAAGGTGATTTCATCCCTTCATGCAGGTTAGACGAGCATGGGATGCATATATACGACCTGGAGGAAGGTGAGAGTAAAATTTATTTTGGGTCTAAACCAAGTTCACATTCTTACTAATTGTGTCACGATTTCTTCTCCTATTTTTGTAGTGTCCAATTTTGAGTTTCTCTTGCAAACATCCTTGACCCTACCCCACTGGCGCAAGAAAATTACACTACTTATTCGTAGATACAAGTTCCTATGATGTAAAATGTTCAAAATTGCTTGCAGGCTTCATTGTTAACTTAATACTCGTGTTTCAATTCATACGCAGCCGTATACCAGGGCATTGGGTCCAACCACCACCTCCATCAGATGAAATATGGGCATCCTACCTGGTGAAACCTCGATGACTGCTAATTTGGATTCAAACAATGCGTTGTTGGGAAGCGTCTTGGTGAACTTTCGCATATTTTGACTCTGGTTTTAGACATTGAACTCAAATGCCTAGTTATTTGAAAAACCTTATGCCTGGTGAGATGAACACGTAGAAATCCGGAAGTCGTGACAGAGGCAACCTATGTTTTCAAATGCAATCTTAGCCTGGACACTGCCCTTAGGCGGTAACTGCAGCTGGGCACAGACTGGCGAATTCAAAAAATTGAAGTAATTTCTACTCTAGTATGGTTAGGTTTGTTGATTTGAGATGATGTTCAAAAGTACTCAAAATATTGCTAGAAAATAACCTGTATTGATAGCAAGCAAGATCTCAAAGTTTTGTTAGGAATAACTGTTTGGTTCATTATGAATTTTTTGAAGACAACGTTGACCTTAAAATCTTCTCGAATCTTTCAATCATCTTCAGTACCTTCTTCTCTGCAAACCAAAGCCAGGTTAGTCAGTCACGCCACCGGAGCATATTAAACTAGGTTAGAAGATAAAAATATTTGTTCTCTATATTTTTTCTTACCTTTAGAGTGCTTTCGGGATATTTAGAGGAAAAATGAAGAATAGATGCGTCATATTTTCATTATAGCTTGCATGGGGTCGAAAGCTTCAAGAATGGATACGGCCAAGTGCATGTTTGGTACGATTTTTGAAAAGTTGAACACACTTAAAAATTAAGGAATTGCTTTTGAATATTTAAATAAATTTTTGAAAGTGCTCTATCTAACCTTTAAAAACTCTTTTAGAAGAAGTAGAAACAAAAACATAAATCCTACCAAACATGTTGTTATTGAAGTTGAAATTTAGGGGGTGTTTGAGTTCCATTATTTTTTAAGAATGTATTTTTAAATAATATATTGATGAAGAATGTGTGGTTAAAATAGAATGAAACGTTTTTGATTTGCGTGTAATATTATTTTAATGAAGAACGTGATTGAAAAGAGAGAAAAAAATATATTTTGGGAAGAATGGGAATCAAACATGAGAAAGGAACAAAAATATATACGAATACGATTTAGGTCACTTTTCTCAAAAAAACTCTTTTACCAAGAACATGAGCAAAAGCAAAAATAGAAGCTTTGCTAAATATATCTTAGTGTTCATTTGGCATGTCTTATGAAGTTAAAGTAACTTTTGAGATCTAAAAGCTATTTTTAAATTTGTTTGATTAATATATTGACTTTTTTAGTTAGAATAGTCTTTAAAGTAAGTTCATCCAATATAACTTTTTTTAAAAGCGTTTTTGAAATAAGTTCTTTTAAAAGTTAATTTTCAAACAAAAATTAAGCCCCCGTTTGGACGTCATTCTTCGAAAATAAAAATTAATAATTCGACCGTTATACAGTGAGCAGACCCCACTTTGACAGTCATGTTTGACTGTGTTATCTATCGTCAATTAAAAATTTTGATGAAAAGATCATAATGCCCTAACATGTGGCATTCAATTTTCATAAATTGGACAATTTTGACATTTCAAACTAAAAAAAGACTACTGCCATTTATTTTTCAAATATTGCGGCTGAATCACTGTTCATCTTACTGTTGCAATGTTTATATTTTTCATTAAAATGTGAAATTAATGACTTCTAACGTGCTGTAAAGTAACTTCCTTCAAAATCTTTTCTATAAAAAGTAAAAGCAAAAGTCACGTTAAACGGATAAATAATTGCCGTTAAAGATCAACTAAGAAGAAACAAAAACATACACGACCGCGAATTCAGTTAGCAATTACTAGTGAAAATCAATTTATTAAACAAGCAGAAGCGTTAACAAAAAAAAATGTCGAGCAGATCCTGAAACTGTGGGAATTCCATTGTTATCTCCAAAATCTCCATTTTCATAATAATAAACCAAATCACAAATCGAAGAACAAAAAGAAAATCCAATTTTTTACATTTCCAGCCCACCCAAAATGAACCCTTAACCCCCTAAAGATTTCCCAATTTCCAAATTCACCCACACTTTACGACCGCCGCCGGCCATCGGAGTACTGTGAAAGCGGCACCACCTCCGACAGAGGAGTCGACATAGGCGTCGGAAGCGGCGAGTTCCGGCAAACAGGACAGGAAGCGTTGAGCTTGAGCCACGCGTCCACGCACATAACGTGAAAATAGTGCTTACAGTCGGGCAACATCCTTAACATCTCCGAATCCTTGTATTCACACAAACATATCGCACATATAAAGTCACTTCCGCCATTTTTCTTGGAGAATACGACTTTCGGATACGAATTAATGACGGCTTGATCCAGGCCGACAACGACGTCGTTTTCGGAGTTGTCGTCTTCTGCCACGAAGACTATGCGAGGGACGTAGATGCCGTTGTCAGGGGAAGACGGTTGGTTGTGGTTGATGGCCCGACGGCGGCGAGAAGCGGCGGAGCGGAGGCACATGTAGGAGACGAGTAGGATGCTCGAGAGAAGGACGAGAAAGCCGAAAGCAATGGCGATGGCGTAGCCTAGGCCGATGGAACCGAGGTTCTGGTATAGTGGGCTTTTAGAAGTGGCGTCGGAGGTTAATAGTGATGGGGGAGCGGCGGCGGACAGGGAGGAGGATGTTGTGATGGACATTGGAAGAGGAGACGGCAGCAGTGAGAAGGTCCATTTGATTAGGGGGTGGGTGGAGTTGGGGTGCTTAGCTGCTGCATTTAATACTGGGGTTTGAAAACAGAGCAACAAGGCTGAAGATGGTGATTATTGCTTTTTATTATTATTATCCAAATATAAAATATTTAAAATACACTAAAAATAAAAAAAAAATAGAATGTTTAAAATTCGATATCAATCAATCCTAATTTTTTTTTATTATGATCATCGTGACGATAATTACTCGACAGATAAATATGATACAAAATTTGTCTCGTACTGTAACGTAACATATTTAGCTCTTGTTTGGTGTACATTTTGAGTTTAATAATGTATTTTTTTATTTGATTTAATAAAAAATATTATTTTATTGAAAAAATAATATGGCTCAAACACGGGCTTAAATGTGAACAGACTTCCCATTTTCGCATAGAAAGGACAATTTCATGTTTTAATTTCTGGAAAACCCAAAAAGTACTTTTGTTTGTTTGTGATTTGTCAAATGGTATGTAACAGTCTGGATTTTGTATGTTTCTGTTCAAGTTCTGTCTTCGGAAGTTGCATAATTTCATGGCAATTGGCAAGTGCTTTTCATGTCGTTGAATAAATATAAAAAATTAACAAGATCTTGATTGGGAATAAAAAGCACAAAGTGAAATGAGAAATTATTCATTTGGGGGTTATGAAGGACATCGATATTGATTGGAATGACGTTTAAATAAGGTTGTCGTATTCGCTTTCATATCTCAATGTAGTCCCGATGAATGACTAATAGTTCAATATTTAAGAGTTCTGCTGTGTGTACAAAAAAAGTAATATCAGAATTCTTAGAAGTAACACTTGGCGGTTTTTTATTGGAAAATGACAAAAGAAAAAAAAAGACCAATCAGATGCTGCCACAGCAAATAATTCCCCTATACAGGGGAATTACTGAATATTTAATGTTACAATAGAACTTTTCAGAATGTGGAGGGAAAATCTTGCAATCCGTCATACCCTTCATTCCATCCAGCCTTTTGTTTCGCTCCATCCCGAGTTACCCTTTGACTCTTCTCCAACTACTGATTGAGAGATTCAATGACGCTCCACATCTGAATTATATCACTTTCTTACACCCATTGAGAAATACAAGTGAAGTCGAGAAATTCAACTTCACTATTTTTGAACAATTTGGAGACATGTCTTCTTTTGTGGAGCCATCCGTGTCCAGCTTTATCCATCTATCCCATGTCTAGCAATTTTCATATGACCATTTTTAATGCGCCATCGACAAACTGATCAGGTAAATCGGATCCGTTGTCAATTCAAGGATGAATCAAAATTGGTGCATTAAGCCAACTCATCACTCCTGTTAGTTTATAAACTATCCACAGACTTTGCAACTCAGGTGAACATTTCCATGCTTCCAAATCCAATAAGTGGATTCTAGAAAACAGAAAAACCTCTATAGATTTAGTTGGGGGAAATGACAAATCTATCAGCACTTTGTCCAAGTTTGGGATGGTCAACTATGCCGTCCACAATGTATTGTTCATAATCCTAAACCAAGGAGTCGAGAAACTCAACGTCGCTATTCGTGCCCAACTTTATCCATCATCTAATGTCTAGCGATTTCCATTTAACCATTTTGATGCCTCGTTGACAAATTGATGAGGTAAATCGGATCGACGGTCGATTTCAAGGATGAATCAAAATGGTGCATTAAGAAAACTCTTATCATTCCTGTTATGTATGTACATCAATGTTACTTGGCTCAGTTAGTTTATAAACTAAACAAAAAATAAACTTGAAAGACTAATTTGTAATAAATGAAAGTTTGATAACCAAAATGAAACAACATTTTAACGTAAGGGACTAATAGTTTTATTAACAGATCATTGTGGCAAAGAAAGAAAATTGGTATATAAGAAAGTTTAACGAACAAACCGCCGCCATCCACCTCCAACCATGGGACTCCTCCTCCTCCGCCACCACCTAGCTAAACCCCACATTTGCACCACCGTTCTACGCCGCTTCTGCGCCGAGCCCCACCCCTCTACACCACCATCACCGCCATCATCAACCACCTCCTCTACCATCCCTCAAATACTCTCCCTCCTACAGAACACTGACCCCAACGACTGGCCAAACAACCCCGAACTCCCCACCCTCCTATCCTCTCTCACTCCTCTGTCCAACCTCAAACTCGCCCGCCAGTTGCCCAATTCCCAAATTGCGCTTAAATTGTTTCACCATTTAAAATCCACCGTTCCACAAGCCGACTCCACCACCTCCCTCTCCTTCATATTCCAAGCCATTTTTGAGCACGCGCTGCGCGAGCATTCCGATTCGGCGAGCAAGCTTTACGAGCTTTTTGTTCTATCGAAAGATGAAAAAATCCCGCTCACAATCAATGCCGCCACCCTCCTCATCAAACGCTTTGGTCAGGCCAGAATGGTTAATGAATTCGTCCAAGTTAATGATGCACTTGATCCCGATTTGAGAAACACCCATGTGGTGAATTTACTTATCGACGCATTACTGAAATCGGGGCGGATTGATGATGCACTGAAGCTGCTTGACGAAATGCTGAAGGAGGATACGGGGTACCCACCTAATAATAATACGATTGATATTGTTTTTATCGCAATATTAAAGAGGGGATGGGGTGGAAGGGATGTGAACTTAGAGGAAATTTATAAGCTCATTTTGAATTTTAGTGAACGTGGGGTTTTTGTAAATAGTTATTGGCTCACACAAATAATTACGAAGTTTTGTAGGACCGGACAATGTGGTAAGGCATGGGACCTCGTGCATGAGATAATGAGTTTAGGTGGAGATGTGGAGACAGCTTCTTGTAATGCCCTTTTGACAGGGTTGGGGAAAGAACGTGATTTTGTGAAAATGAATTTGCTTATGGAGGAAATGAAGGAAAAGGGAATTCCACCAAATGTCGTAACATTTGGGATTTTGATTAATCATTTATGTAAGTTTTACAGGGTCGATCAGGCTTTGGAAGCATTTGAGAAGATGAAAGATGGAGATTTTAGAATTGAGCCTGATGTTGTGCTTTATAATACATTGATTGATGGTTTATGTAAAGTTGGGAGGCAGGAGGAGGGTTTGAAGTTAATGGAGAGGATGAAGTTGGAGAGTAAGTGCAAGCCAAACACGATTACTTATAATTGTTTGATTGATGGGTTTTGTAAATCAGGTGAGATTGAGAGGGGTCACGAGCTATTTGAGCTGATGAACGAGGATGGAGTGGAATTAAATGTGGTTACACTTAATACATTGCTTGATGGGATGTGTAAGCACGGGAGAGTTAGTAGTGCTGTGGAGCTTTTCAGTGAAATGCAAGAGAAGGGTTTGAAAGCAAATGTGATTACTTACACTATCTTGATTACTTCTTTTTGCAGTGCAAACAATATCGAAAAGGCCATGAAGTTGTTTGAAGAAATGTTAGAAAGTGGTCTCTCCCCAGATGCACTTGTGTACAACAGCTTGATATCGGGCCTTAGCCAGGCTGGAAGAATGGATGATGCTAGCATCATTGTGTCGAAGATGAAAGCAGCTGGGTTCTACTTGGATGTTCTCAGTTACAATATTCTAATTAGTGGATTTTGCAGGAAGAATAAAATGGATAAAGTTTCTGAGACGCTTAAAGATATGGAGCATGCCGGGGTGAAGCCAGACCGTGTTACGTACAACACTGTGATTTCATATTTCTGCTCAAAGGGAGATTTCTCGCATGCCCATAGAGCTATGAAGAAGATGATCAGTGATGGTTTAGTGCCTAACGTCGTTACTTATGGAGCATTGATTCATGCTTATTGCGTGGTTGGTCAAATTGATGATGCTATGAAAATATTCGGAGACATGAGTTCTTCTTCAAAGGTGCCACCAAACACTGTTATATACAACATGCTGATTGACTCTCTGTGCAAAAATGATAGAGAAGAAGCTGCTCTTTCTTTAATGGATGACATGAAGGAAAGGGGGGTTAGGCCAAATACCACTACGTATAATGCCATGTTCAAAGGCCTCCGGCAGAGGAATTGGTTGGATAAAGCATTGAAAATGATGGATCAAATGACTGAACAGGCTTGTAATCCTGACTATATTACAATGGAAATCCTTACTGAATGGCTTTCTGCAGTCGGGAAAACAGAAAAATTACGAGCCTTTGTCCAAGGTTATGAGGTTTCTGCTTCAACGGCGTAGAAGGCTTGTAGCATGCAAGAAAAATCCCTCGTTCTTATGCACCTCATAGAGGAGATGCAGAAATGTGCTAGATTCACCAGCAGACTGTGATTCATATAAACCGAGTTCAGATTCCATTTGACATGCAAAGTGAACAATAGACAGTGTTCTTATGGCCAATTTGAAGGGGAGTAGACGATGTGCCCTGCTCAATGGTTTGTCACAACAATTTCAACGTACTCTTTAACTTAAGAGCAGCGGTCTACTGGTGGTGAGAAGCACGTGGAGTCGAACTATCTTTCTACAATGTTGTGTAGTAGACTGAATATTTTAGGTGAATATCTATCTTGGAATTTGTTCTTACACTGTTGCTTTTAGAGATCAATTAATCAGCTTTTGGTGTTCAAGAAATGTTCGAATTCAAATATTTTTTTCCACGTGTTAATTGAGACATTGTCGCTAGCCTACCTCCTTTTATAAACCCTATTCCTAAACATATTCATTTCTTAGGCCTAATCTGTGTTTCATAAACTTCGATATTGTGAGTATTCTAAATTTATTAGTTGTAGAGCTTGATTCGTGTCACCACCACGAAATTGTCCGCTCTGTAATTTTTTTATTTTATTAATTTATTTGTTGATGAATTTTATTTGGTAAATTAAATTATTAAACTATTTGTGTTTTTAAGATTACTAATTAAAAATCGTTCATAATCTTTAATTATTTTATAATATATTTAATACGACATAATTTTTATTGAAAAAACAGAGACAAAAATACATAAATGTTAATAATTGTGGACCTTCTATTGAGCGACTGTCTAACAGTAATGCTAGAGCCCTCTCTCATCATAATGGCAGGCAAAGTTTTTCGCTGAAAGCTAATTTCCAATCACGGTAGTCAAGGATTGAATGATAGGTGAATCCTGCCGGCAAAGCCAACTAATCTACCAGGCTTTGCATCTCAGGTGAGTACCTTGCTCTCCCTCTGCTGTCACATGAACATTTTCCAGGGGACCAGAATGGCTTATACTATGCTTCATTGGGGGTATTACCAACACATAATGCCTCAATAAGTGGATTCTAGAAAACAGAAAAACCTCTATAGATTAGCTGGGGAAATGACAAATCTACATAAACAGAATGAATTTATCAGCACATGTTAAAGATAATATATTACCATAGGCTCAACATAGAAGCTTTCGTCCAAGTTTGGGATGGTCGACTAAAAAATCTAGCACAAGTTTGCAAAAATATACCATCCAGAATGTATTGTTCATAATCAATTCATACAGATGCAATCCTGGACATGAACAAATCATATTGCAAGAAATACAAAAGCAGACAGCGGATAAGCATGTCCTTTACCGAAATTCTCATCAACCAACTCTTAGAATAGCAAGGAAGTTCTTAAATATAAGAAAATACGATCTAGAGAGGAATACAGAGAAAGTGACGAGCTCTTAGATTTCCGAGGAAGGGTTTGCTCAACTTGCAATTCAAGTAGCTGCTTTACTGTTCCTGACAAGGTATTGTGTAACAAGCATGGCAGTCGAACACCTTGTCATGATCAACTACTGAATTCTTGAATTCTATCTTCTTCAGCATGCAATTTGTGCTTTAACTAGAGCCAGCCCACAAGGAGCTGAGTCGAGCTGCCAGCTTTGCACTCTTGTAGTCCTCTCTGAGCTGAATAAAACTGAGTTTGCAGTGGATTCAAATATCAATATCATAAACGAATTACAGTAGCAACTAAGGCACAAAGCCACTAATAGAGAGAACTATATTTTGAAGTGTGATTAATAAGCATATTTGACTAGGCTCATAAACAAGAAAATTTTACTTCTTGTTTTCAACCATGTTCATTTATATCTGAGTAAAAAAAGATGCTTATTTTGGAAGTAACTTGCATTACTGTGATTATAAATAGCTTACCTCATTTTAATTTTGATTAATCAAAACTCAATTATTTTAAGACTAAATAATTGTAAGTGAACTTTTTGAGCTTAGCCAAACATACTCCAAATCACAAAGCTGTTACAGTGACTTTACAAGAGAATGCCTCAGGTACATTTATCAAGAAAAGTTCGGAACAAAGTGAACAGTTCTCAAAATTTCATAGGGTACCGAAGATACATGCATAAAATTAATTTTTGTAGTAAGAACCTAAAGACACTTTTCAGTTATAACATGTACAACAAAGAATCTGAAGACATTTTGTAGTTATAACATGTACAACAAAGATAGCTTATACTTCGTTATATAAAATGTGCGGCAAGTTTAATCTAACTTAAGTGCATAAAAGATCAATAAATACATACGTTTGTGCATCTTTCCGAATACTTGGAGTTCCCTCAAAAAGAGTCGATAGGCTTTCAGGGGCCACAATGAAGACATTGGCCATGCTGGAGACGAAGGTTATGTCAGTAAATAAAAAGAAAATGTCTTTCCTAATTCTATTGCGAGAATTTTTGTGGGGGTAGGGGAGATGGAAGGCTACACATCTTCAAAATACCACAACTTACATGCCGAGCAACTCGAATTTCTCATCAACTGAAGGAGCATTGAAACCACGAACAAATTCCCCGTATTCTGTTATATCACGTTTCAGCCGTAGTCCTCCACTGAAGAAGTCGGATGATGCAAACATGGTTACATCTTTTGGCATAATCATATAAACTTTCAAGGTTAGTATTAGAGATTCGTGGGTGTGTAATAGTATTGAACCATTGTAAACAGCGATGGCACATATACATTGTGATAACAGATGCAGTTACATCCATGTCAAGACATCACAATGGACATACCATCAGTCATCTAAGTTTATCAATTCTACTCACGAGAATACCAAAATTACACTGGCAATTGCAACACCTAGCAAGGAAAATTACCTTGGGTTAAAAGTGAACTTTTGCCAATGATTAAGCAGTCCCTTGTGCAAGCGATTTCCCTGCGTGATTATACTGAATGGATACTACTTCAAAAAGTAAATGCAAGTGTAATATATCATACTCTGTCTACTATGTCCACATGAGACTTATTTGGTCAAACTAGTTTACTGAAGAGTTAAATTACAAACATTCTTAGTTTCTAAAAATATGAATGCAGTGATTGGTAGTCTTATATATAATTTCTTCTTCTTCAAATGCGATGATAAAAAAACATGCAAATCAATACCAAAAGTGATTCAAAAGTCTATTTGACTAATAAGACAAACACGGTACACAAAATGGGAAAATGAAAGAAATAAAAGTTACCAGCATAAAACTGCATACACATTCCCATGCAGTCACTACTCTTTTTCAGAAAGGAACGGACAAATATCTCAACAATGAGACATCAGTTTGCCAAATTCATCATTTTGGTCATGTGTAAGGGATAAGGGTATGCATTAACACTTGCAAATTGCTGTGTGTGTGCATGCATTTGTAAATAAATTACATAATAGAAATCGTGCAGATTTTCCTCTACTAATAGGCATATACTAGATATGGTTATTTAAACAAATGCCACCAAAACCAAGCATAAAGTCAACAAGCATGCCAGATGTGATAGTGAATAAGTAGCAGCATGTACCCTGAAACTAAATTAGATGTGTTAATAAACAATGCAACAAACATTTACCCATGTGAAATGTTCCCAGACCGGATAAATGTATGTAGCAAAATCCATATAATCCAATCAAACTTATAAGTTGCAGAAAAGTAAATCGATGTACCAATTCAGTCAGGAAGGCTTGTTTGTTAAGACCTTCCAGAGCTGTGAAAGCAGCCTCAAGCACACGGGAAAGATAGGCCACAACTCTGACCAGAGAAAGAAATGAGTGAAATTTGAGATCATATAAAACATACACGACATTCATTAGCCTTGTTGCTTACTATGGCTGACACTTGGCACATTATAGAAGAATGTAAATTCATACTTAAAATTGAGTACTGAGATAATAAATAATAACTGAATTATTGTGTTATAATTGAATATGGTGAATATGGACTCTTACTTCCCCAGCATGTATATACTGTTCTCCACAAGAATCATAGGCTTGGAAATTAAGAGTGACAAGAATTGAGTGTATATTTTAGATTCAATAATTCTTGCTCGTCCCGACACAGAAAAACATGCAAAACTAAAGCTTTTGTTTGTGGGAGTTAAATTTTAATATTTTTGTTTTAGTATTGACTTGTAGCAATTCAGGAGATAAAATATAATTTTTTGTGATTGAAATTTGATTCATAGGTGAATGTAGTGACAGAAGGTTAACGGGCACTCACAAAATCTACAATCAAATGCACACAGCTGTATTAGGAGTCTTAACTAATTTTCATTGAACTGAGACCTACGAAATCGAAATGACTAGTTGACAGTCGATATGTGACCATAAATTTTGTTTGAAAAATTTACAGGTGCATGTAATAAACTCTAAGCAATAACTGCCATGCCTTAGTGTTCCCACTATGCATGGAGTCTGGCAAAAGTTTCCAACTACCTTGTGCAGGCATTTGTTGGCCGATGATCAGGAGCAATACCATCATCAGGTGACCGATAATCTGCTGCTTTTTGTTCGGCTGATAGCAATCGCTCCACCTAATAAGATTTTCAAGAATTAAGCACTTCAATCAACATGGAAGCAAATGCAAATGAGATAACTAAAGGACTAGAACATAAAAATTATGATAATTTTTTTTTTTTATCACAAACCTCAGCCATAACAGTTTCAATGCATTGTTGAAGCCCTTTGTAAGCAACGCCTTCTGCACTGGACATGGCTGATGCCATTTCTTCACAGGCAGCAGCATGAGCACCATCCAGAGGTAGCAAAAGCCGAGAAATAGAGTTTGCAAAGTACTGCAATAAAAGACTTCTAATTTCAATGGAAGTTACGCATAGACTTGTCACAGGTGTTGAAACATATCATCAAGTGATACAAACAATAGTAAGCACGAACTTGCTGGACAATGGCGACGCTACTTCCACAACGCTGTACAGCAACCATGAAAGATCTGAAGCTGCTTTCACCAGCAGCGGCAGCAGCTTCTGCCTGCACACGAGCATTAAGCTCTCATGATTTGGCCACTTTATGTTTAAAGAAAGAAGCTTATCTTGCTTCATTTTCTAATCATGATCTAAGACCTACTAAATATGTACAAAAAGAGGAAAGTAATAAAGTAATTACAGCTGAAGCAGCTGCAGCAGCAACTCTTCGACTCATGCTCGTTCCCAGCACAAACCGTTCCCTAAGAGCTGCAGCCTCAGTCAAGCTGTCTCTAGCTCTTTCTAGCCCTTCTGTTATGTATAGGCTGACCTGAGGAGACAGGATGGCGGATGCACAAAGTAGGTGATGTGGATACCCAGCAGAAAAGAAGCATCCAAAATGTGAATAGGACACAGACTAACTTACCTGGTCTAGAAGGCCCGTAAAAACAGCTCTTACATTAGCTGCAAGGGTAGCAGGCTGCACGATGACAAGATAATGAGTAAAAAGCCTTTGAAGATCTAAAAAACTCAAACTGAAGAATCATGCAAAGCTTCTAAATAATTTTTCAACATAAACTGAACTTTCTAAAAGAATTATGACATTTTTGGTATGTATAGATAACCATTAAAAAAATGAAAAGCACGCCAGCAAGCCTTCTCATTTTTCATGGGTAATTTTCACTCGGAGTAACAATATAGCAGAATTGCATTTAACTAAAAAATTCAAGAGACTATCTGATGTAAATTACTAAGCTGAAATATGCTTTTCTCTATGTTGCCGATCTTGATAGTCTTCGTATTTTAGGGTGGCTCATAGTATTCTTTGAAATGGAAGGTCAACTTGTGGAATAACAATAGGGAAATCATGATAAGCTACAGTGCTATCATAAGCAAGTAGCAAACCCATGTTCAAGATGCAGCTAACAGAAGGGGACATAAATTTGGAAGACTGGAAATGAATGAGTTATAGCCACAAAAATTGCAACAAAGGTGTGAGACAAACCCCACGAAATTGAGGAGGTACAGCTAGGATGGATCCTGGAGGAAAATTTTGGATTGCAAGAATCTGGGAAGAGATATTGGAAGAGACAAGTAAAAAGCTTCACACCCAGTTTTTCTTTGACCAAGCTTCTCCACATGGCAAAAGACACTAAAGCCCTATTTGTATTGCCCAAATTTTCATGTTATAGGATCATGCAATGTACCAATAAACAGGAAGAAGACTTGACTCCCTCTCCAACCCACCACCACATACATCAAGCTGAGTGCTTCCTTGCAAGTCAACCACCATCTTCATCACTTCATAATGTGAGGTTAAGCGCCAAACTCAAGCATCATTCCAGTCAAAAGCACTAGCTAATACCCGTCTCCCATCATTCAAAGCTACCCAAATCTAGTTTGATAAAGTTGATTTATATAGAATCTGAAAATTTCGACAGAATTTTATCATGTTGGCTTAAAAAACACTTTGAAGAGCTTCCAATCCAAATTTGATTACTTCATTGAATCTGAGGCAACATCCACCATGGTAAAGTCGCGATGCAAAGTATGAACCTCTGCCCCAAACATGAAATTAACATGAAACACAGAAAATATTGTACCTGTGATGAGAACAAAGTGCATCTAGATATTGCTTCTTCATTCCAGCGTACAAACTCAGTCACTACAGTGACAGCTATCTGCTGGTGGGATGATGCTAAGGAAGCACCTTTTGAGCGCCCGATTGTTCCTGTTGACTCATTTGAATGCTGAGTTTCCGCACGCAGTTCCTCCATCTGCATCATAGCACCAATGTGTTATTATAAAAAGAGAATCTATGAAAGACAGGTGTAGAGTTGAGCTCTATCTTGGGAGGGACAGATTAATGATTTAAGTTACAGATGGAGGGAGGAACAGTGAGTATCGTGCTAACCTTTGCTTTATATAGCTGCCTAAGAGACGCCTGCTCATACTCGATATATATATCTTTATGGGGAAGAAAGAGAGACTCTGTTAGGCCTGTACAAATAGATATAACAGCTGTTTTAAGATAGGGAATTAAATAATAGATTTTGCTACTTACCTATACAGTATCAAAACAAAAAAAAGACATGGTTAAGGAAAACTTGAAATATTCAACAAAGAATAGGATAGTATCCATATTACCAGAAGAGGATGTAAATTAACCAAGTCATATTTGCACCATTAAGCAAACTAATACAATTTATTTAAGAGGAAAGAAAGAATAAAACTAAAATTTTAAAACCAAATAATTTTAGTTTACTAAAATTGTGGCAATCTGGAATGATGGATTAGAAAGTAAAAATTAAACATAACAGATTACTTGAGCTACAAACAAGTAAAGAAGAAAGAATGTGAATCCCATCCATCCATTCTTTCTGTTCCACCTCTTCATATTCTAGTGGAAACAATTTCACGAGCTTCCTCTTTGCTTCATTTCCATCCTTCTACCCTTAGATTCCAAGTTAATAGGAACTTCGTCAGAGATTTATTAAGTTTACTATTTTGCAGTGTCAGCCAAGCCTGCAAAGGCTTTACAAGTTTCCTTGTTGACAAGAGAGTCAAACTAAAATCTTCAACTTTTGAGTAAACATACCATTCAAGCTTTTACAGAAGACATGAAATTTTAATACAAAGCTTTCAAGTTAGAAGCAGCAGTAGACAGACTATTCAAACTGTGCAAAGATAAGTATCCATTAATATCTTTCAGATGAACCTAAACTAGTTGCTAAAATTTCTTCCAAGTTTTTCCTCTAGTTACGCTCTTTCTAGTTCTAACTCGATCTTCATACCATAAAACTGAGTAGCACGAATAACCAGATCTCGAGTACCCCAATTGTAAATTCAAACCAGGGGCTCAGAACAGTCACCTATCTTTGTTACTAGAAGTACAAGTCTTCTTCCTCCCAATCCAATCAAGTTAGAAGCTTCTTCAGCTTTTGCAATATGGTCCACTAGACGCACTCAGCCCTTCCTCAGCTTTTACAAATAACCACCACAATTTGTGCCCCACCTTGCAACATGGTAATTACAGAACTGTCTGATTATATATCTTTATCCTCAAAATTTGTGGATTTATTGACATTCAAAAACAAAAGCTTTCCCACACATCATTTGACAATTAGCAGCTATAATCCCACTCAAGATCAAGTCTAAAACTCATCTGGCTCAATGGAAGGTTTAACAAAAAGTAAAGGGAGAAAAAGCCAAGCTGGTATTGGCAACACTAAAATCTACTACAAATTAAGTCCATAAATTCAACTATCAATTTAGCCTATTCTTAAGTCAACCGACACCGTATCTTTGCAGTATCAGCAAGTTAATGCCATCAATCTTAGTTACACAAGAATATGCAGATAAAATGCACTCTTCTGATTGAGGAGAACCAACAGATCAAAGCAGCAAAACTGCCCCCTGTTTTAATCAGATTACATAAGTTGAACAAGGTATCAGATAGCAATTCAAAAGTTCAACAATTTTTACCTTCAACATCTAAGTCACCACACCCTACACCACGTAAATCTCTAGCAAGCTCTTGTGTCTTCTCATAAGCCACTGCTAGCATTCTAAGATACTGACATCTCAGGCAAACACGGAAAAGAGAGGTTAACATACCTATCAACGTAGATTTCACACTACTAGACAATACGTAGCCTAATCAAATTCACTCACTAAAATAAGTCCACCTTCTTCCATGGAAGGTGGATTAACGAGAGGGGGTTTCATCAACAACTTCTCAAGAAGTTTGGGAACTCTGTCTTCCAGCACTCTCTGTAGGCAAAAATAGAAAACCAACAAATTTTAATACTACAAACCAATTTTACCCAGAATCATAAGTATGGAACTTCAGGACTTGCCCTCCCTCAAATGCAACAATAAATGGTGAATACGGGAATACCTGGACCAATATTGACATGACATCATCTGGAGAAGGAAACACTGCCATTATTGTGCCTGCCTCTTTCCTCACAGTTTCTGCGAGCAAGTCGTTAAAAATCAGATGCGAATGTTCCCACCAACTTTGATTAGATAAACGCCATTATTCAAACCTGTAATTTCCTTGTATAATGAAGAAAGGCCACTCGCTACATTGCTAGGGCTAGGTTGGGAACCAGGGTCACCGAGAACCAATCTAGTGTCTGCATTCATAACCTCCAAATCAAACATTGGAAGTAATCCCACATAGTGTTGCATAGCACTGGTACCCCTGTTAAACTGAGATGCAAAACAAAAACGTGAGTGGAGATAGGGATTTTTTTTTGTTTCACAAAGAGATCTAATATTTTCATTGTGATTTATCACAACAATCCAATATTTTAAGCAATATGTCGAGGAACATACATGAAACTTAATCCTACTGAAAGAACTAAGGAAGAAATATATATATATATATATATATATATATGTTATAGCATATCTTTAATTTCCTATGTAAATCGTACATAAACTTTTTGCAGTAAAGAAATGATAAATCTTTTTTAGCAACAGTCCAATATCGAATAGTTTACCTGCGACAAAATTTTTGCACACTCTGCCATTGTAGATAATTCCCTTCTTTGCGATGCTGCATCAAATCTGTCCAACAATCTATTCTCCAGTTCTAGAAAGGCATTGAAAAATGAGTAATCTATCATTTATACAAAAAAGTGACAAACTAAACCTTATTCTAATGTCATTTATCATCGATAAAAAAAAAAAAGAAAAAAAAATTATTTTACAGTTCAAAATCATTGAAAAAATGCAAAACAAAGGCCCTTGGTAAGCAGGAGCACATCTTGAAAGGATTTCCCTTTCCAACTGCATATTATCCAAAAATTTCATTTTGGAGTCATTTATGCTGGGTATAATGCATGACTTTTAGGATTTTTTAATGGAAAACTGCATCAATAATTCATTTTACATTCTACAGAAAAACAGGAAAAAGGATATTCACATTTCCAAAGCCGATAAAGATACAAGAAAAATGGAAAAACATACGAGGGAAGTGTCTGAAATCCTGACAACATATTATTAAAAGAGCACCATGTACAACATGCAGCAATTGGCTTGAATAATGCATATTATATAAAACGAGCACTCTGTGTCTTTAAGCCTAAAGCAGAAAAGAAAGGAGAAAGTGATGTATCTTATTTCAAGATTCTTTCCTTCCACATGAAGTTGAACTTTTTATTTGTGTGCATGAGATATTATTCATTATCTTGGAAAGCAGGATTCAAGTATGGCGATCCTTCAAACATACAATAACCTGATTAAATTAGTAAGGCTCTACATCCATCCAATCATCTCTTTCTCCCATGTTGAAATCTAGAAATTTGATAATCAAATTATATATAAGAATACGATACATATATGTTTCTTCCTTTGACGTGACAAACAAATGAGCATTTTGTTTGGCTGTCATGCAACAACTGAGATGCTGCAAAAGCTACGAATTCGCCCAAATTGCACAGTTATCAATATCATGTCAATTTTAGTGGTTTGATAAGTTGGTTTTGTCAATTAGGTATTGACTCTGCTGGAAACTGGTGTTTTATGCTAAATTTGTTGGATATATTATAACTTAAGCTTTTACATACGTGGTCCTACGTAATTTATATTTGATATATAACACGACTTAACTTAGAAAAAGTGGGAGCCGGGATTCCTTGCATTTTACTCATCCAACGACCATGCCCCAGAAAGATAGGAATTTTTTTATCCATAATCAAATGATATCATCATCTAATTTGATTAAACTCGAGGAAAATGAATCAGACAAAATCAGGTTAACTTAAAAGTGCAGAATTAAACATTAGGATGACGGGATATCTGAACAATACTTTTTGCTTGTTATTGCACAGTCTCACAAACCAAATATTTCGTGATGGATATTATTAATTTATTTTTCTTACAATATGTTCAATGAGGACATTCATACATTTCTTTTTCCTCGTTTTCGTTTTGACAAGTAGAGAATCTGCCCAAACTATATGATTCGTACTTCTTATGCATAGAATACTATACATGACATGATATTAACTATAAGAGAAGAGACTATACAACTCCACAGACATTTGAACAATGTGCAAGTCCTATTTAAATAGAAATTCCAATGACAATTTCTGGCCTGAAGAACGTTACTCGACTATAGTTTAAATTGACAGTGATGTGTTTTGGCCCAATTGAATCTATTTGATGGTATGAATTTGATCGAGCAATTCTCTTTTGGGAAAGAGAAGTGTTCAGTTTGCTCCTTATGCAAGAAGACTGCTATACTTCCTTGAGAGTAGTCCACAAATTTGTCAGCTCTTGAGGTTCCTACTAGTACTATCGACGGCATAAAAATAAGCAAACATACCATTGCAATATTCTTGGAGGTTAGCAACAGCAACTTCCAATCCTCTGCTAGCAGTTGCATTCCCAACAACTGATGAGACAGCCATGCTTTGTCTTACAACATCTTCCTCGGCAAATGATCCTAAAATCAAGCTTATTAGCAAATGATTTTAGCTATTAAAAAAGTGAAGAAAGAACTGAACTTTCTCTGCAGCTCATCTTAGAAGGTGGTCACAATCCAGGTTCATAATCCTCTATCCCCACAACTTTTCAACAACAAAAATTTCTTTATCGTTGGAATTCAAATTGATTATTTCACTTTCAACTTCAAGGATCAAGTCATTACTAATTGTATTGCAATGCCACGAGTTATATATTCTGAGGAAATAGAAGCCAGGATACTATTGACAAGTTTCTCCTGATAGATCTTTTGGGGGCACTGGTTGACAATATGTTTGAATATGTCAGTCATTGAAGTTTGGACAAAAAAATGTTCATACACGTACTGACGTACATCAGCCCAATATGACATTTCAATCATTTTGGACACCATTTAACTCCAGGATAAAGTTCAAAATTACAAGAAGATCCCAAGGAAATTAGGAAATGTTTTACATCTTCAACCATATGGAAAAAAAGTGAGGGTAATTCTGAAATTAAAATTTTTCCAATGAATTGCATTGAGTTTCCAATTTCAATTACCGAAAAAACCAAGTTCTGAAACTTTTCTTATAAAAAATGTTTAAACAAACACGTCTATAACTGAAAATTGAATGGATCATAGTTCTAAAGAAAGATCTCAATCATTTCGTTTTAATAGGGCTCTTATTATGTTAATCCTAGAAAAAGACTTAATAACGTTTCTCAGAATAACTGCGGAAATTTATTTGAATATCTTAACAGTAAAGATCATAGGGAAGATAGAACATTTCCTCACAAGGTTAGGTATCAACAGTAAGTAATGACACCTTTGAAGAGGATCTTTCAAGCTAAATATATTTTGAGTTATGGCTAACAATATGGATAAGAAGTTAGATTATTTGGTTCTGAAAGATCTGGTGAAATTCATAGAGGTTCAAATAATTTAAGAAAGGGAAGACAAAGATGCAGTTTGGCATATGATTGTACAAGAAAATACAATTTGTTAGTCCAATCTTCCATTTAAGCTCTGCAACTGTACCCATTCTGGGTTTCAAGTAGTAATTATTATCAATGATTGATCAAGTGGTGGCAATAAGAGAAAGTTTACTAGCCACAAAATCTGGTGCGCAATTACCACTCAAGTATGAATGGATTTCTTAAACACGTATCCTGTTCACTAATTCAAGAAGCATATAAATGGTATAAAAAAATTCTTGCAGTAGACTCATTTCGCTTACCCATTTTAAGACACGATGAAAACGAGAACAAATACTTATAAAGGTGGCAACCCGTGGCTTCAACAAATATGTACTTCATTCACTAGTTCAGGAGCCAAAAACAGGTTACAAAACAAATAAAAAAAAAAACTTGCAGTAATGGATTGTGTAAGAAGTTTACAGTGGAGATAACATTGAACATTCCCGAGGTTAACTATTTTAAAAAAAAAAGGAAAGAAAGAAAGAGAAGCTAAGTGATCTTAATGAATATGCAATAATAAAATTGTACATTTGTGCAATTTTTAGCAAAGCACAGCCATCTTACTCAATTTTTGTGCAATGGAAGCAGCCTCGGCGACGCGACTGTCATCAGAGAACAAAGCCGAAAGTTCCATTAGGTCGCCCGGACTGCTATTGAATTCCATCAAGTACTGTGCAATGAGAACCAATGAAATAGTTTTGACAAAAAAGATAGGTAATCATCATCTGAATGGATTAAATGTCTAAAACTACGTTCATACACCTATTTATCAAAATTCACCTTTATGAGGTCTATAGTTTGACTCGCAGTTTCCCGCTGAGCATCTGCACTCTGACAAATAAATGTGAAATAAATTAAGATATGTGATTGTGTATCATCCAATTTGAGATATATTGAGTTTAAACTGGCAAACAAGAGTCAGGGATTAAGTGTTAGATGGCTTTATATGCAATTAATTTTTTTATAAGCATTATATGCGATAAAAACATAGTGAAAAGACAAGACAAAGCAAAAAAACAAGCGAGATGAGAGAGTCTCAGTGTCACATTTACAGTTTGCATACGACACGCTATTTTCCTAAAGGCTTCTGAGAATTTGTTACATTAACCTTTTAGAAATTTTTAAGTTTTTTATTCTGCATCGGGTCTTAAGATGAACATGGCAACTAGTGGGGTAGTGTTTATTAACGTTTCACCAGATTTTGTTTAGGAATCGGGATCAAGATTGGGCAGCTTTATAGGGATTTGGCCTTTGAAATACACATGTTTTCCTTTGGAGCTAATCCTATGTCCATTGACTTTTGGTCCCATGTAATTAAGAGGGTTGAGTAAATGTTAGATGGTCTCAATCAGTATTGTCAGCATAGTTTTCCTATTTAAAATAGGATTAGGGGTTGGTGTATCTTGTATATATATCTCAATGATGTGGACAAATAATATACAATTCAGCCAATTTATCGATTCTCAATTTGGTAACCTTTAAGGATTCAGAGATAAAGTTTTTTTTTTTTTTTTTTTTTTATTTTTTTTTTTTTTTAAATTTAGGCTTTATTTTTTTAATTTATTTATTTATTTAAATTAGGGTTTGAAATTGCAAACATTAGTGCAATTTTGAAAATTGCAAGACTGATTGGCTGGTGGGAAGGATGGGGGGCTGTCTTGCAATTTTTCAAACAGAAAGAAGAATGGAGCTAACTAGTATGTGTGCTCTAAGAGTTTGGAAATGCATATCGCTGGACAAAAGAAGAAAGGTTATATCACAAGACGGAAGCCTACACCAGCCGAGATCTGGGCTATGATAAAAGGGAGGCTGAAGACGCGTAAAGGATCTATGTAGATGTTTCTGACTCTTCATAGATTTATGATCCGATGAAGAAATCATTCCAATTGCGTCAAGGTGGTCGGCCTATTGCTGGTTACTAAAATGAACTGAAATCCAGATTTATGGAACTCGATTATCGGAGACCCAATGACATGACATGTGCATGTGATTTTTAAAAAGCAGAGTGAGCGTATTGTTGAGGATCGGGTTTGTGTATTTCTGGCAGGTCTTAACAACAGCTTCAAGTTAGTAGTCATGTTCTGGCCACTTCTCCTCTTTAAGTATGAAATAGGCCTACTCACTATCCGTTGTGAGGTGCATAGGCAGGTTACTATGGGGATAGAGATCTGCTCTAAGGCCTCAGCTTTAGTTATCCAGAAGAATAACTCTCAGCTCCTTCAACACCTTCTGAAAATACTCTCAAAGGTTTTGCTGTCGAACCCTACCAGATTCTGATAATTCTATCGAGTCCTCTCCAGATTCTGACACTTCCATTGATGATACTACCGTGTCATCAAATGACTCTTCCACAATTGATAATGAGGTAAATGTTTCCCCTCTTATTTCTCATCTCCAGGTTCTGACTATGCAGCTTCAGAATCTGCTGTCCTGGATCCAAAGGGTAGGATATACCCTCTTCATGACCGTGGTTGGGTTTCTCAAAATCTTCCACTAATATTGTCTATCTCATCTCTGATTACATTTATTATTATCTTCTATCTAAAACTCACCTAGCATTTGCCCTTCAGTTGTCTTCTGTGTCTTTTCTAATCATTTCAGGAAGCTCTTGAAGCTTCTAAGTGGAGAGAAAGGTATTATGACATGCAAAACTGCAGTATCAGCCATTGTGGAAAATAATTTTTTCAAAGGTTATAGCAAACTACTTTTGGAAAAGGCAAAATCCATCAGATAGCTATGGGCTGTCACGTCTGAGGGATTCAATAGTGTCCTTTTTTGCATTTTTTTTCAATTGGAAAGAAGTGCCTCCTTGAGTTTTAGCTTAGTGGACACACGATATCTCATCCACCATAAATTCTAAACACAATTATTTGAAGAATAAATTTCACTTCTAACAATAATAATAACAATAACAAGAACAACAAAACAATCAGATGAATTAAGCATTAGACAAATTTTACCTGTAGATGATCTCCTATTTTAGCAGCAGTTTGACCAACACTTGATATCCGAGAATCCAACCTTGCAAAACTAGTAAACAAGCCATCGACACCTTTTTCCAGCTGCCCAATAAAGCACACGAAACATAAATATTTACGAGGTTGCACTTGTAACTATATCCCACATTTAGATATATCAAGAAATTTCCACAGCCCATTATCTGCTAATAATTAAAATCAAGTACTAGTGGAAACTAGCTTCCAATGATATATAGTTTTCAAATCTATAATTGTAATTTAGTTGGTAGTTTTCTATTACTCTTTCATTTTCATGTGAGGCAAAAAAGCATCTGAGACCGGGTTTTACAATGCCCTGTTTAGCAGATATTATTATTATCTGACTAAGGTGTTAACAAAGAGCCTTATTGTGCATAATGATTAAGTGGAAAAATAGTTCTTAGCAACTATAATTTCATAATTTTTTTCGATGGATCCAAAATATGTCGTACGTATAGATCTAGCGGGTAACACGTAAAGATATTTGTGGATCCTCTGGCTTTCTAGCTATGTTTACCTTTCAGATGGATAAATGTTTCACAATGAAGTTTTGGAACATTTGGTAAGCAAGTGTAGAAGAAACATATTTTTGTACATAAAAAACCAATACCTACATTGTGCGAACAAACTAACCTCAGTAAGTGTCTTCCGGTGCCTAGAGTCCTGGGCAGCAACTTCCTTTTTGACGTTGTAGAGTTTCCCGTCAATCTTTGATCAAGCATTATTGAAATTAGGAAGTGTTACCATAGAAAATACATATCCAAAAAAGTTCATCTCAAAGTCCGATTAAACACCTCTTTTCGGAGATCAATCAATTGTGTAGACGAATTCTTAAACAAAGACAGTAGAGAATCTACTTCAGGAAATAATGGACTTGATAGCCCTTGTGCTGACTTTCCTGTGTCAGATGGAGTTCGTAAATGACCATTTGGCATTACATCATTTCCACCATGTCCTTCCGAGGCATCAATTTCTTCTTCTAAATGAGAAGGCAGCAACTCGTTTACTAAATTTCCGAACAAGGCATCAAATGAAAAGTCGCCCTGCAGGATCCAAATTGCTAGCAATAGTTAGCTATAGAAGGAAGACTTAATTTCATAGTCATGCACTATGATTGTGGAGGCATTACCTTGAAGTCCTCTATGTTCAAAACAAGTGGATAGGAGTCAGTTGATGCCGCTTTAGAAAATCTATTGGTCTTCCTTCCACCTTTATTCTCATTCATCTAATTCATAACCAACATAAAAGAAACCAAAAAGCTTCACTTTAGTAACTAACGCTTCAAGACCAATCGTTATTAATTCTTCTATTGAAAAGGGAATGATGTCTATTGCCAATTAAACAAACCTTACAATACGTCGACTATGAAGAGACAATTGAGCATTAAATTATACGCAATATTAAAAATGGAGAGTGATGTGAATTTTCAAATTGTGGTTTATATTTGTCTATGTCCATGGGAAGTACAAGGGAAACTCAAATTTCGATGCATCTCATATTCTCATCACAACAATGACAAATCGTTGACCTGCAATCAGTATTCCACAAAAAAAGGTTTAATTTGGACGTTTGGCTTTAAATCTAAACGAAGAAAGTTAATGTCAAATTCCAAATGTTGCAAAAGGATGAACATTAATGGATGGCCAAAAAGGCAGGTTTTAATTTATAGGAATACTGTAGTAAGTAAAACCTTTTCATCCCCATATAATGTTGGAGAAAAACAAGTGATTTGTGTATGGATTTTATAACTAACACAAATAATAAATATAATTCAACAATAAAATAATAGAAAGAAATATATTAGAGTTCAGAAAGTAAGCCCCAAGAAGTCACATCAAGAATGCAGTCCTAAAGTTATGTGGCCTCCTCTTCGTGCGGGTATTTTCAGCACTACACGGTTTCAAGATAAAACTCTTATAGCTAAGAACCGGTTCTCCTTCTATAGATATGACAGAGATAGAGAACGGACCTTTATCGAGTTGTCAAAATTATATAAACATAGTATGAAAATTAAAGATAGTATTTTATCAACTTATGTTTTCAAGTTATATCCAACAATGAAATATCCTCTTCTATAGTATAAAAGTTCAACCCCCATATTTATGTATATTTAATAATATAAATATGAATTAAATTATAAAATTAAGGTTTATAATTTTTATTAAATCTGAAATTAAAATCAAAACTGAAAATTTTGGCTTTTAATTTTGAAATTTTATAACTTTTATCGTTATGTTACAACAATCCCAACACCCTCCAACATGTGGCAAGATCCTCCGGTAATTCTCGTTAGTACCTAAACCGGATCAAAATACCCAACCAAAATCAACTTTTCAACTAATCAGAGCTAAAAATGTCAATCATACAAGTGGATAAAGAAGCAGTAAAAATGAAACTGAATGGAAAATAAAATCTACATATAACTAAATTCAAATGAGAATTCAGTAAAACGTCGAAAATTTCTACTCATATCAGATTACAAGTTTACAAATCAATACCCAATATAATTGTACGGGTGAATTATAAACACTAATAAGAGAACTCTCTATCTCCGATCTCGTCAGGTGCTCTTACACGTATAAAAAGCTATACACAGAAAGCGGAAATGGTACCTTTTTAGTAATTGAATGAGAATGAGATAGCAAAAACAAAAAATAAATATTCCCCTTTCTGTTATGCTTCGTTGAATTGAGCGAACGAGGAAGAAGAAGATTGTCTCTGCGAAATCTACAAGGAGAAATATAGCTGATTGATTGTAGTGACGATTTTCGCCCGCATTTAACAACGAATTTATATTTAATTAACCAGATTGTTGAGCTTGATCACAATTTTCGCTTCTCTCTCCTCCTCTCTCTCTTAAAAATTAACTACTCAATCTCAGTATTTCAGAATCTTCAATCAAAACTTTTTTTTGTCAAACTCATTTTTAATTAATTTCTACTAAAATATTCTATACACAAATTTTTTTTTCCTATTTTTCAATCACACATTTTTTTTTTCGAAAAATTGTTATTTCAAAATTCATTTTCTAAAATAATAATATATATATTGATTATCAAACAAGGGCTAAATTTACTAAAAAAGAATTAATTTTAGCACAATCAAATAAGTGCTCATTTTTCTATTCCATTGTATAAAACTTCTTTTCAATAATTTTGATTCTAGGGAAGGAATTATTTTTCTCGTGTTACATTTAGCCATGTTTTAGTGTGTGAGCCCTTGTTTCACATTCATTAAAATAAAGCTCTTTTTTATTTCATCTTTAATCGCACGTTCTTACAATGAGTCCCTTTTTGATGGCCATTTAAAAAATAATAATTTAGGAAAAAATGATATTTTGATTTTTGGTTTTTTTTTTTTTTTTTTGAGAACGTGTGGTTAAAAGATATAAAAAAAAAAAATTTAATTTACGTGTAAAATGTTTTATTGTATGAATGTGTGATTGAAATGAATATGAGAAATAAAGAGAGTCAAACACGGGCTAAAGTATTTTGCATGTAAGAGAAATTTTTTTCTACTTTTTAATCACATTTTCGAAAAAAATCACTATTCCAAAACTCATTTTCCCCAATGAAAAAAAAAAAAAAAAACCGTTTTTAATGGTTGTCAATAATTCTTTAAAATCTATTTTTGATTATGCATTATCCAAAAATTAATAATTTTGCACGTAAATTTAATTTTTTTTTGTTTTTAACCACACATTTTTAAAAAAATCACCTTTTACAAAATTTATTATTAAAAAAGTGGGGTCAACCATTGATTTAGCTCCTGATGGTCATTATTTACCAAAAATAACGTTTTGAATAGTGAATTTTTGGAATATATATGTTTAAAAAGTAGGAAAAAATTTTAAATTTATGTGCATAATATTTTATTATGCTGTTAAAATGAGTATTGAGAAAAAAGAATTTTAAATTAAAGGTCATCAAACATGCGCATAATACTTTAATTTGTAGCTAGAATTATGAGAAAATCTATATTGATTAAATTTTTTAAATGGTGTTCACTCTTAAATAAAAAAAAAAAAAATCTGTGATTTAATTGTTTTACGAACTGAAATATATCCTTCCTATAATTCTTTTACGATTAGTTCCAATAGGATCGTTGTTTCTTTGTCTCGAGTTGTATTTCCAACACTCGCTAATACCATATGGAAATAAATACATTGTGGAGTTGCTACATTCACAATCATCGAGTAAGGAGTTTTTGTGCAATAGAGAAAAATAAAAAATAATAATTATTACGAACTAGGAGAATTACAAAATGTACCATACAAATATAAATAGTTAAATAAATGATAATAATTGGAAATAGCAAATCACAACATTCATATCACATTCCGTAACACCGTATATATAAGGTTTTTTAGGTATTTTTTTATTCTTCAAATATTTAATTATTATTTAATTTTCATCTAAAAAATTAATAATTTTCTCTCTTTTACATACCCCTTTATGAATTAAAATTCAGTTGAATCTTTGTACAAAACTAAAGATTTGCCTAATTTTAACTATACTCCATCCATACATTTTCTCTCTCTATTTTCTTACATAAAAAGCGAGTTATCTCTTGTGTCAAATCATATTACACTATTATATCTTTTACATTCTTTCTCTGTACAGATCTTATCCTTTCAAAACTATCTCGTCGATATCGGTTCTATCTCGTTTCTAATTACCTTTATCAATTTTTTTTTATTCTAATAAACATGTTAGAATATTTTGTGTGGGCATAATTATGTCAACAAGCCGAGCCTAAACAAAAAAAAAAAAAAAAGAGTTCTCCACTCGAGCTTTTTTGGGCCCGAGCCGAGCTAGCAAAGTCCGACAAAAATAAATTAGGCTCGGCCCGGGCTTTTGACTCAAGCCTTAGTGGGCCGAGTCGGCTCGATTTTTTATTTTATTTTATTTTTTTTTGTTGATGAAAAAAAAATTTTTTAAAAAATAAATAAACAGTTGCGGGCAGCTAAACACAACTGCCTACAAATGCAGCTGTAACACATGCAGCTACAGTTGCCCTTTGGGCAGCTTAAATATGTTTTTTTTTTAAACAAGCCGGCCCATGCAGCTTGTCGAGCCACACGGGCAGGCTCGGGCTGACTCCCCAAATTGGGGCTCAGCCCGAGCCTCGACTCAATTTTGCCGAGCCCGAGCTCGAGTCGCTTGAGTCAGCGAATTTTTTTGCTATCCCTATATGGGCATATAATAATAGTCGATTCTTACAAATTTTATGTTAAAAGCATATGAACAACTACATTATTGTAACAATTTACATGCAATGTACATAACGTATTTAAAATTCATTTGACACGACTTTTGAGAAGTTAAAAGGAGTTTCGAAACTCAAAAGCTGATTTTGAATCTATTTGATTAATTTTATGAAAGTAATTTTCTGTTTAGAAGAGTTTTTAGAGAAAATTGGTCTAATGTGATTTCCTCAAAAAAACAATTTCGAAACAAGTTCTTTTAAAAATTAGGTTTCAAATAAAAATTATGATAATTTTCTCAAAAAATTCTTATACAGAAAATAAAAGCAAAAATCAGGCCATTGTGTCGTGTTTTTCTTATGGGCCATGTGAAGCCCAATTAAAACCCCAGTCATACTAATGAGAACTGTATATATAACTCAGGCCTGTTCATGTCTTATTGATAGAGCAACTGGCGGAGTGGACAAGCGGATCTTGCATTGCAGTGATTTCTACTCAACTTCTTCATCAAGGTCGGTAGATTCAGATTTATTTTCTTAGAAATGGGATTTATGTGTTGATTCTGCACTCGATCTGATTGTTGTGAATGGTTTAATTTCAACACAACATCGATCCAAGATTCTCATCTTCTAGCTCCTTAGAATTTTTTTTCCCCCAAAATTGTTGTTTCTTGATGGTAATCTCCCTCTAGCAATAGCGTTTTCTATTGAATTTTTTATGTGGTTATTTATGGTTTTCTCCTTACATTTAGAACTGACCGGCCCTCTATTATAATAGGTGAAATACCTCTCCTTCCTTGCTAGTCTGTAGTAAGTCTCTGCTCACGTACAGTCTATGTAACATTTCTCTGTATCCTGCTTCTTCTAGCCATTCCCTTATTAGTAATTTAATTTAAATTCTAAAACTAATAGGAATCGCTCTCTGAGCAATGTAACTAAATGAATACTGTGAATTCAGTCTTAGACTTGCTTAATCCGACACTTTTTGAATTCCAAACTGCAGCTTCAGATATCTAAGTTATAATTTATATCCTAAAACAGTGTCACCAATGAATAGCAGACGTCAAAGATCATTATTTTTTATTCGTCTTGTAACTTCATCCACGAGTATATCAAAAAAGGTACGGACTAAAGGTGGAATTTTGGTACCAGCCTTTAGTAGTATTGCCAAATTATATCTCTAAATCGTAATTGCTTCTTCATATGTACCTTTGATATTATTGACGTGTCTCGTAGGTTCTTTTGTAACCTAGCACCCACCTTATCACTTCCCTCGACATCGTATCTTTTACTTTTTCATGATCAATAATTATTATACACAAATCTTGCATCCTTTTTCTCTGTGCTTTTTTATCAATCTCCAAAGCAATTAAATCTCCTTGGAGTATACGTGAGATCAAATTGATACTAATAAATGATATTGCTTTTCTTGAGAATAGGAACTATAATACATTGATTTGGCGGCATGCATGTTATTTTGCCTTCTCTGATTGCTTTTGTTCGTATGTGAATTATCTTTTGTTTTTTTATTTTTTTTGTGAAATTCTATTTTCTGTGTTTACCCCTAAAGTTCAATTGATTATATATTTCTTTGAAGTAAATACTTCTGAGTGGCAAGAATGCAAAAGGTGAAGTTTTGCCTGTAAAAGAGGAAGCCTTTCTGAACTTTAAAAAAAAAGGGAAAATGGGGTTTAGAATAAAGATGGAGCCAAAGGTTAAGGAGGTTAGAGAAGTACCTTTGATTAAATGGAATTCATTTTTTCGGAGGTTCTAAATCTATCATCATTGGCATTTACTTTTGAGGATGTTTATTGTTTTTCATTTTTTTTACTACTATTACCTGGGGAATATATATAGATAATGCATACTCATACCTTCAATTTGAAAATGTTCACAACGAATGCGTATTCTTTAAAGAGCTCTTCTTGGATGAGTTAGGATCGGTAAACTAGAGTAACCTTTATGCAAATTCTTTGACTTGATTGGGGAATGGTGCTAAACTACTAATCAAGAAATTGAATCACCATCTCCTTTTTTCCAAAGCAATCACTCCAAATTTTATTTGACACTACAATAGCTGATCTTTTTCCAAGATGAGTCTTCTTTACAACCACTTCTGAAATTAATACTGCAGGTGTTGTTCACTGGGGTGGTTCTAGAAACAATATGTCAGGCGCAGAGGAAGTCAAAGAGCAAGCAGAAGTCGTTATGGAGGACGGTGAAAAGTCCATGCCATCAACCCAGCAGGAGGTTCTGTTCAACTCATTATCTTTTGTGGTATCTCTAGATTTATATGTGCCATTTTCTTAGATGAAATTTCCCCCTTTCCTTTATAGGAAGATGCCGTTAAGAAGAAATATGGAGGAATTATGCCCAAGAAACCGCCACTAATTTCAAAGGTAGTACCGTTCCTTTCAATTTTACTTTTTAATGGAAGTGCAGGTGCCAAGAACCTGAATAGCGTTCAGGTCCAGCTCCATCCTTTTCTCAAATATCTACATTTGATGTCAGGATCATGAACGTGCTTACTTTGATTCTGCTGATTGGGCTTTGGGAAAGGTACTTCCACTTGTTGGCACCTTCTCCGTCTTGTGCATACATGGAGGTTACAGAAGTAAAAAACTGGCATGCTCTAAAAGTACCTAACATCCATCAATGTTGTATGATGACAGCAAGGTGTAGAGAAGCCCAAAGGACCACTTGAGGCTCTTCGACCAAAGTTACAGGTGAACTTTCCCTGTACATGCTACTTATGACAGAGTGCAATGACCTTTTATATGATGTGGCATGATTTTTCCACAACTTTAAATTAAACAGTTCTGCAAATTGCTACATTTGTTTCAAAGCGTATCATTAATTCTCTGGCTAACCAGAAAATCAGCAAAAGCAGAATTTGTCTGCTCAAAAGATTATTTTTTGCTTGAAATGATCAGACGATGAGTTGCTAGCACTGTGAAAGTTCGGCTGCGTTAATTATTGACATAACTGATGAGTCAAAAATGGAGGATTCTAATGCAAATAAACCTTACGGTTGGACATTAACTGCAACTTATGGGCTGTTCTCTAGGGGCCGTTCTCTTTGTGTTTTGAGTTTTGAATTCATTTTGAGTTTTGTGTTTTGGAGGTGTATTTTGAGATTGTTAAAAATGTGTTCTTTTTTACATTTTCAAAAATTGTTTTCGAAAATAAAAAAAGGAAAACGTGTTCTCTCTCTTTCTCTATGTCCCTTGTTTCTCTTGTTTTCAAGTTTGTTTCCCTTGTTTTCAAGTTTTTCGTGGGATTGGCTTGAAAACGTCCAAAACGATGATTTTATCGTTTTGTGTTTTGTGTACAAATTTTTTTTTGTTTTCAAAAATGCGTTTTCGAAAATAGGAAAGAGAACGCGTTTTCACTGTTTTGAAAAATCGAAAACAGAAAACGACCCAAAACGGCCCCTTAGTGTTTCAATTTTGTGTTTTGAGTTTTGTGTTTTGAGAGTCCATTTTGAGATTATTAAAAATGTGTTCTTTTTGTCATTTTGAAAAATTGTTTTCAAAATTTAAAAAACCCAAAACCCCACCCCACCCCATCCCTCTCTCTCTCGTCTCTGTTCTCGCCGCCAACAACCATCACCACCCTCTCTCTCTCGTCTATGTTCCCACTCACTCCAGCGACTCTCCACAGATGAAGCACCGCGACGTTGCCCTTACAATGGCCTTTTTGGTGTTGATGATGGAGGTGAACGGATCGGCTGTGCAGTGCCACACTTGGAGCGGGTGGTTGGCGGTGGTCGCTCAGCCATGCGCGACGCTGTAGTCCTTCGTCTTTTTGAGGTTTTTTTATTTTTAGTTGGCGGTAGTAGTTCTGCTACGATTTTTTGTTGGCGGTGGTGTAGTGTTGTGGCGGGGGCAATGGCGGTTAAGGTTTCCTTTTTCGTTGGCGGTGGTGGAATTTTAAAAACATCCAAAATGTGTTTTGAAAATTTTTTCTTGATTTTAACTGAAAACACTATTTGTCGTTTTCGGTTTTCTTTGTAAATTTTAAACTCATTTTCGGAAATTTGTTTTTGAAAATAAGTAAGTAAACGTGTTTTCACTGTTTTGGAAAATCAAAAATAGAAAACTAGTTGAAAACGGTAAAGAGAACAGCCCCTTGGTGTTTCTGATGGTGAGAAGCCTATGATGAAATTCTAATAGAGGAAGGATCTGTAGTAGTATATCCAATTTTTTGATGATGGTAAATCATTTTGCAGTTTGAAGGTTGATAACAGCTCAAGCTATTCCCCACCCACCCCACCTTAACCCCTCCTTTTCAGTGTACTATTTTGAATTCTGTAACTTCCAGCTTAAAGATTTATTTTCCCTTCACCTAAATAACTAATATTAGTGGATCCAGAAGTGCCTGATTGGGAGAAGGAGCTTAGAACATGTATTTATCTTTTATGTGATGACGATGATATTAAGCCAAAATTTTGATTTAGCATTAGTCACATGAATAAATGGATGATTTAACTGAATTCAATATTATATTCAGCAACTGAATGGCTTCCTTGATTTATATTCATTCCGAATTTAAAGCTTTTCTTCCCCAATTCTGATTCTTTCAACCAAATATGGGATACGGATATAATTCACCTCCTAAAAACTATCTGGATTGTAATGAAGGTTTATTACATCTAAAACTTTAAATAATTATGAGTGCTGAGATGGAAATGTCATCTTGCTTTTCATTGTATTTATCTTAAGAAAAATTGATGATCCTGGAGGCTAGTAGATTTATGCACATATTTTTTACAATCATCTGCTGACGTATCTTTTGCTTCCTTTTGCACTTGATGTTCTAGCCAACTCAACAGCAAACACGCTACCGTAAATCTCCTTATGCTCCATCTGTAGGCGAAGGTATGTATTATCATTGATTGTATTTCTTAATGGATTTGCCATTTTCCTTTAGATTCTTCTATATATACATATACATAATTTTTTCTGTCCTTTTGCTGTTTTTGTTTTATTGGCTTTTCGCGAGTAAGTTGTGTTTTATGAATCATCACACACGGGTAGGATGGTGAGAGGCTCAGTTCCCCAGTTCTCTCCCTAAACAGCAGCTCTTACTAATTTTTTTTCTTTGCATCTTACCACGCTTCTATATTTACGTAGATGGAAGTTCTGCCCCTTCTGAGGAGGCGACAACAAATGAATGAGAAGCAGGCTTCGATTCTTTTCTTGTCGAGGTCATTGATTGTTGCTTAAATTGATGTATAAATGAGTGACCTGCTGCTGAAATAAAAACTGCGGCCATGTTTTCGTGCTCGAGGAAGAATTCAACAACACATTGTAATTGGTGCTGTAATTTTCCAGTCTGGAGAACTTCCTGATCTGTTGTAGACTTTTTTCCTGCTTTTGGTTCTACGTTCACTGTTGAGATTTCGGACCATTTATTCGAGTTTCTAAACCATTTTGCTATTTAACCTATTAGAAATTAGAAAACCACCTTAGAATAATTTATGTTTCAATTTTCATATTCTAAATACCCCTCATGTCCAAATTAGCTTCATTTTAAATTGAAGGGTTCAATACAATTTTCATAATTGGACGATGACAAATCTTGAATTCATCTTTGATACCATGTAAAACTTTGCATTTTATAAAACTACTTATACATATTTTTCATATTTTATTGCCT
>CAIGRN010192039.1:0-12319 GCA_903798345.1 Fraxinus anomala
ATAAACCTCAGCCTACATATAAGATAAGAACCAACACCAACACAATGGAACAGCAGCAATATTTATCAAACCAACAGAACAGCTTAAATAAATAGATTTTGTATTTCTACTTAGAAAGACGGAATATACATAGGATAGAAAGGATGATGAGAGAAGGGGATTAATTTAGTTTTCAACCTATAAAATGTCGTTTGATTAATTTAGTTTTCTAATTAAATGTGTTTGATTAATTTAGTTTTCAACCTCTAAAATATTGTACTTGTCAATTTTTTATTGGTAGATGATGAGAGAAGGGGATAAATGAGAGAGTGAGTGAATTACATGAAAAATAAAAATCACTTCTCTTTAAATAAATTTTTTTCCTTGTTTTAAAAAAAAAAAATATGGTTATGTGACTAAAAGTAGAAAAAATATTTTTCGTGAAAAAAATTGTCAATCAAACAGTACAAAAGTATAAATTAGGTGGAAAAAAACACATTTTTCATGGAAAATATTAGAATTAAGTATGACTCAAATTCTTTGTTGAAGATAATTAAGAATTCTAATTAAAGTTCACATCAGGAAGAATTTTATTTAAAATGCTACGATGAAATCATATTCAAATTTATTTAGCGAATTCTAATTGAAATTTCATTTGGAAGCCCATTAAGAATAAAAATTTGTGTTAGATTTGAAAATGACTTTGGGATGAAGCAAATCAAGATTTTTGGAGTACAAGACCCGAGAGTGGAAGCCGCGGCGTTAAGAGTGCACCGCCAAGCTGGCGCCTATCTATTTCGCCCATGCGCGATTTTTCCTGTTTTACTCCATTTTTTGGTATTCTACTTCAACTACAATTCTACTATAAAAGTTTGGGCATCCTCTATTTGTTCCATATATATATATATATGACTTTTCTCTCTAATTTAGGGGGGTGTATTCAATTGGGACTTTTGAAGATTTTGATTGATTTTTTTTTAAGTGATGACTTCTGTGGATTTCGTAGATTTTTTAGAGATTTGTATAGAATTAGTGGAAGTTTTTTTGTAAACTTATAAGTTTTCATTTTAAAACATTAGAGACTTTTATAGAATTCAAAAGACTTTTGAAAACTTTCATTTGAGATAAAATTTAAATGGATCTAATGCAATATTGTAAGGGTTGGCTTTTTTCCATAAGAAATTAGAAATATTGTAAACACATAATTTTCGTATTCTTTCTCTATATTATAATAAAATCTCAATTCTCTGTAAAATTGCATTATCTTGTGTTATTGTGATTTTTACTTCATATTGTGGCTATAATCTCTTATTTTCTGACAACAAATTGATATTAGAGCATTCGCGTTCATAACAATTGGTATCAAACCTTTTTGTGTTGGAAATTTTCGGAAGATCAAGTTTTTTTGTGATGACAACAATGAAATATAATATTTGACTATTGGATTGCAGTACAAGATTCTCTTGTGGCAAATAAAGATGCGAACAGTACTCACTCATATGGATTTGGACAATACGTTGTTGGGATTTAACAAAATGCCTACAACTTAGACTATAGAGGAGAAAAACATAGGGATCGAAAGACCATATCTCAAATACATCTTCATCATTCAAATAATATTCTTCAAAATATTTTGAAGAAGAAGTCAGTCGCTGCTTTATGGTTAAAATTGGAGCAATTATGCATGACGAAAAGTCTTACTAGAAAATTACTTGAAGCAACGTCTATATTCTCATCGTATGATAAAAGTCACATCTCTTGAGGATCACCTAATTACTTTTAAAGAAATCATCACTGATTTGGAGACATTGGTGGTCAAATATGATTAATAAAACTTGGGATTGATTTTGTTGTGTTCATTGCCCGCCTCATAAATGTCTTTTAGATATACGATATTATAGAGTCGTGATCCCCTCACCATCGAAGAAATCTACGATGCTCTATATTCAAAGAAAAAGATGAAACGTCTTGTAGCATATGACGATCATGGAGATAGTTTCATTATTCATAACGGTCGTTCGAGGGAGAAGTCAAAATCTAACTTCAAATTTTGTAATTATTGCAAGAACAAAATGGCACTTGGTAAACAATTGTTATAAGTTGCAGAATAAATCAAAGTCAACTGCAAATCGACAATTAGAAACTTCAGGAGAAGTAAATATTGCAGAAAATTCTAGCAGCGATTAAGAGTTTTTACTTGTGTCTGACTACAACTCCAAAACTAATAAAACTTGAATTTTGGATACAGCTTGCACTTTCATATGTCACTCAATCGGGAACTATTTTCAACATATGAAGAAGTTTCAAAAAGTGTTGTGATTATCAATAATAACACACCTTGTCTAATAGATGGTATTGGTTATGTTAGAATAAAGATGTTTGATGGGATAATTAGAATACTTGATAAAGTGAGACATGTTCCAGGTCTAAAAAAAAGTGTATCTCCTTAAGTACTCTTGATACAAAAAGGTACAAGTACACTATTGAATGTAAAGTTCTAAAAGTTATCAAAATAGCCTGTATTGTGGTGATGGGATATAGAAAATTCCATTTACATATCTTGCAGGGCGATACAGAAACTTCGAGTAATAAACATATTTTAAGAACTCGGGTGGACTTAGAGTTATCTTCTGTAACGTTGGTGTATAATTTGGGGTCTTCTTTTAAAAATATATCTCGGTTGAATTTTGAAGATATGGGTCAATCAGTCTTACCACCATTATCGATGGTGTCATCGAACTCAATTGGTAGAAATAAACCCATTTTTTTCTATAAGATTCACATATGTACAATTCTACTGATTTTGCTAATGGTTTGAATGTGATTAAGGGTGTTGATTCTAGTCAAGATTCTTTTTTGATGCAGTCAATTGTGATTCTATTAAGGACTTGTTTCAGCCTTTGTTGGTGGTCATTAGATCACTTTTGCCCATTGTTGAGATAGTAAAGGTGGATAATACTTTCAGTTGGAATTGTTGATGGAGAAGTTCATTTGTATTTCATTGAAGAGTTCAAGTTTATTCCTTGCAGTGGAATTTGTCTCTAAGTAGAGAATTTTTTAAATTTTGTTCATTACAGTAGAATTCGTGTCAAGTTGGAGATTGTTAGAATTTGGGTGTGACTCGAAATCCTTGTTGAAGATAATTGAGAGTTCTAATTAAAATGCACATTAAGAAGAATTCTATTTGAAATGCTATTGTGAAATCCTATTTAAGTTTATTTAGTGAATTCTAAATGAAGTTTCACTTGGAAGCTCATTGGGAGAAGGAAGTTGTGTTGGATTTGAAGAGGACTATGAGATGAAGAAAATCAAGATTTTTGAGTAAAAAACTTGAGAGTGGGCACCACGGTGTCAAGAGATTTTGGCCTAGTGCACAACGCCGGGCACGCAGCGTTGTTGCTCCGCCCGGGTGGTGCCGCTGTATCTATTTATTCTCTGTGCGATTTTTCCTATTCTACTCTGTTTTTTGGCGTTCTACTTCAACTACAACTCTATTATAAGGGTTTGAAAGTCCCCTATTTGTTTCCTATATATATTTGACTATTCTCTACAATTAAGTGAGGGTTGATTTTTTTCCATAAGAAGTTAGAAATATTGTAAACATATAATTTTTGTATTCTTTCTCCATATTATAATAAAACTTCAATTCTCTGCAGAATTATATTGTTCTTGTGATCTTTGCTTCATATTATGACTATAATCTCTTATTTTTTCAAAACGAATTGGTACTAGAGCATTCTAGTTCATAACAGAAAATATTGGCAATCAAACGCACTCTTATTATATTTGGCACTGGAGGCTTAATGAGTTGTTTTCTATCTTTGTCCACGTTTTTTTGGGTTATTTATGGTCATTGCTGCCGTGATAAAATGGGGCGAGGTGTGGTGGAAAAGAGTTGAATTTTTTTTTTTGTCCGTCTAACATATTTTTCTCTTTTCCAAGGTTGATTTTGTTTTTTTATTCTCTTGGTTCATAATAATGGTAGTGTGATGATCATTTTCAAAGAATGTTCGATTTAGAACAATCAAATTAACACACATAAAGACCAATCTCACATAGTTGAATAAGTTCAGGAATCACATCAATTTTAAAAGTCGGGGAGAAAACTATTAACTAAATTGAAGAATTATGTATCTCTCTAATACCACTTCTTAGGAATTAATGACGAGATTATATATCACAATATGAAGTAAAAATCACAGCACAAGAAATTGGGAAAAGGAAAGAAGAATTCACTATAATATGGAGAAAGAATATCAATATAATGTGTTTACAATACTATCTAACTTATCTAATTTGTAAAGAAAAGTCAGCTACATATAAAATATATGTCAAATCTTAATAATAATCTTAAAGATTGAAAGAGTATAAAAAATGCGTCAAAACACGAAATGGATCGTGGACCGGATACCGCCGCCGCTCGATTGCCACCCTGGCGGAAAGCGAGCGCCAAGCCAGCGCCAAGCAAGTGCCGGTTCCTTGTTTTGTGTGCTTGAGTGGGAGCTTATCACGCAACTAACGGGAATGTGGTTAAATTACTTTTTGGTTCATATTTTGATCTCTTCAAAGTCTACTTCAACTAATTCACAAATATCTAAAGGAATTTGTGTCAAACATGAACAAAAATGTTAGTTTGGTGATACTAAATTCAGACGTGCCGGTAAAAGTTGTATAATGGCCTTTATATGTATTGGATTAACTCCAACCATATCTTATGTTATTTTCTTTAGTTTTTTTGGAAAATTTGCGTAAATAATCCATAACCCGTAGTATCTCTGCTCATTCCTCCACGACCTTTAAAATTAGATGTTTCAATCCTCTACCTTTCAGGGCCTATTTTTATGTAAATTTTTTGAGTAATATTTTTTAAAAAATGTGAGGGTAAAAATAGGAAAAATTTATGAGTTCACATGCATAATTACTTACTGAGATAATGTATAATTAAAAATAAGATTTTATAAAAAAAAAATGAGTCCTAAAGAATCAGAATCAAACAAGGGCTTAATTCCATTTACATATTTCATCCTTTTAACAAAATTCTGTAGACGATAATTTTTTTTGTCCGAGACATGTAAATTAATTTTTTATGGTGATAAAATACTACTTAACCCAGTCTTTCAAACTTTTTTTTTTCCATTTCAAAATTCAAATTTTGATATAAAAGTTTTTTTTTTTAAATTTTAAAGCACAAATCTTATCAAAATATGGTTGAGTGGATGAATATTTTATGAAGAAAGTTGTGCAAAATGCACAATTTGTTTGCAAATGTGAAAAAATTTATTTGCATTAGTTATGTAGCACAAATCTAGTTAAAATTTGGTTGAGCGCACAAATATTTTATGAAGAAAGTTGAATTTTTAAATACGAAACTGAACAGGCGCTACCACATGAGATTGAAAGTGCATATGGACTTTCTTGATTTGTGCTTGAATGTGTTTCTCAGCGACTTTTCATATTTATGAAATGGTGGTTCAGAACAACGATTCAGTGGCACTTTAATAAGACGATTTTAATTTAAGCAAATGTTACGTTTTAACACATGCCTAGTTATTATCTTATTAGTATCCTTTAATTATAGTGCAAATATGAATTGGTACATCTGCTTTTGCTCATTTGAATTCTTGTGCAAGCGTGATAAAGATTTCAAGATAGGAATATGAAACTGCCATGACCTCTGCGTTAATAGAACACTTTTGTTCGTGGTGGCTCTGTTGTAGTGAAATGAAACCAAATGGCACTAGCCACTACGAACTCACTGGTTAAACATCACTAGGTTGTTGAGTTTAGAGGAAGTGAACGTTGGTGATTTGACTAAAGCGGCACAACTTTAAACGAGTTGATGCAAACTACGTACATTGTTAATTTCATATGTAACCTAAAGTTGCGGGTTTAGCATTTTGCTGTATTATTGCGTGCTTTGCATGCATCGTTCTTCCGCATCAAGGCATATTTTGTGACCCAACCAATATCGTGCGACTCTTGATCTCAATTTGGGTCTATGTGTTGATCGCGATCTGTCCAAATTAAAGTCCGGTCAATGACGTACTAAATGAGATTGGAATATCCTTAAATGTGGAAGTACATAGACTTTCACAAGACATTGACATCCATAGTAATTTTATATATTGACTAGAGGTAGAATAAAGTATTTTGTCTAGTAGATAAACATAATTGACGATATGATCAAACTTGAAAAAGGTAGACGGATATTATGTTGTTGAGCTTGGTCTTACCCAGAATTGTGGGGGTAGGATTGTTTGCATTATATTTTCAACCAATGTTTGGCAAGATTTGTGACGGTGGCATCGTTTTCTTCAAATTATAATTTAAAATATTTGAAAAATATTCGAAAAATATTCGAAATTATAAACTGCACTGCTGTGAATACCATATTAAAATTAAAATGTGCACGATATTAGAAAATGGATATTCAATGCAAGTATTCAAAATTTATTAGTAAATATATTTTATTATGAGAGTAGTTATTTCATGAAAATCCTCAATACAACTTGAGAATTGAAAGAAATTAGAACTTACAATAAAGTTAAAAGGAAGCATAATGGCTTCAAAGATTTTGAAAAGATTTTCTAATGATGATAATGTGTACATGTTATATCATATGGTCAGAGATACCTAACTACAAATGAAATAGCAAAGAATGTCTTGTATAATGGTAAATCTCGAATTCATGCTGTAGATATAATACAATTTGACAGTTGCTCTCAAATAATTGTGAATGTTTTAACGAAGGATAACCTAGTGGATCTATTTACAAAGATGTTATCTAGAGAGTAGATAAACTGCACACCGAGGAAAAATGGGTGTAAAGCCTAAACTAATGGGTCACATCGAGGAAAAATGGGTGTAAAGCGTAAACTAATGGGTCAGTTTAATGGAAATCTAAGTCCGCGACTGCAAACCTAACGCAGACTAGGTTCAATAGGAAAACTAGTTATGATTGACTTGATGAAAAACACTTTAGAATTTTAATTGTTCGCTATTTCTATGATGCAAATAAGTGTTGCATATAAAAGATTGGTTAAAATAAGCTATACTTTTAATGATGACTATATCTTGTAAATAGTACAAGTGGAGTATTGCATGGTACATTTTATAAAACATTACATGTGTGAGTGAGAATTTGGTCGGCTCTGTGAAAATTTTACTTAGGTGAATTCTCTAGCACACTTGTAGAACCAAGACAATTTAGAACCGAAATAATGAACACAATAAATAACCAAAATTTGATATAAAATATAATGCATTCGATCTATTGACTAGGCTTATAATAACGATCAACAATTCAAAACGTTGCGTTCACTGATTAGCCAAGTAAGTCCAATAAATTCTTACTAGGAAAGGTTCAAAGCGAAAGCTGCTGATCCTAGTGTATTATATTTCAGTTGTACTCTTTTTCTTCTTCGTCATTCTAAGTTGACTTCTTCCATTCATGTGTGGAATTGTTGGAATTAATGGCTAAATTATACAATTTATGTGTGAATTAGAAAAGTCTCCAAATGATTTGATTACTAGACACGACCCTTCAAATGCAAATGGTGCATATCAAAGTGTTGTTTCAAATGGGTGTGGGCTTTCAATAAGTTGTGATCTAGAGCATCAATTTCGAAATGATGTGATTTAATGATTGGAACTAATTTTGCCAAAAGATGCAACTATTCGAAGAGGCATATGAAAATCTATAAATAGGATCATCCTAATTCAATTTTCTTCACTCCAAATCAATTCCTAATAATTGATTTCTAATTCTTTTATCTCTAAATTCTATCAAAATAATTTTCAAATTATATTTGAGTTTCACCTTAGATATTTCGTATTCGATAAATTCCTATTCAAAATAGTATAGTCAAACATTGGTTTGTCCGATAAAATTAATATTGTGCTATATTAATTTTTGAAGAAACATTGTATCTTGAGAGACTGATGTCCATTTGATCTAGTTAGCACCAATATAGGAGGCGAAATCCGTCTTAAGGAAATTTGCATTTGCATATCTCTCTTCATTTTATTTCATTCGGAATTCTGCATTTTCTAAGTATGAGTAAGTCGTTTTGCTTAACTTTTATGCACATACTATGATTTCGATAAATCGTTACTCTATTCGTATTTGCATGCACTTATTTTTGATTAGATGAATTAGCTATGTCAACGAGTCGAGCCGAGCCTAAATGTAGGCAGCTACAACTGCACAGGTAGCTACAAGTAGTTGTAGCTACAGTGTAGCTGCCTGCGTGAGGCAGCAGATTTTTTAATTTAATGTAATTTTTTTTAAATAGGGAAGTTCGTACGAGCTGAAATGGCTACAACTGCCTGCTTAGCAGGCAACTAAATAGCTGTCTGCGTGAGGCAGCATGTTTTTTAATTTAATTTAATTTTTTTAAACAGTGAAGCTCGTACAAGCTAAAATGGTCTGTGTCCACACGGGCCTGTCCGGCTAGAGCAGACTCCCCAAAATGGAACCGAGCCCGAGCCGAGCCGGCTCAGACTTTTTTCGGGCCGAGGCCGAGCCCGAGCCAAAGCCAGCGAATCATTTTGCTATCCCTAGAGAAATATAATTTATGCACAATTACCCAACAAAAAATCGAACCGAGCCCGAGCCGGGCCGGCTCGGACTTTTTTCGGACCGAGCTCGAGCCAACGAATTTTTTTACTATCCCTAGAGAAATATAATTTATGCACAATTACCCAACAAAAAATCTAGCACTGCTCTTGAAAAAGATACCAAATCAATGTAGCATTTCAAGAAACTTTCAACGCCTAAAAAGTCTGATTTTCCGAAGAAAAGGCGTAAAGTGGAAGGTCAATATATAAGCTAAAATGGTGGCGGCATTAGCAGCACAAGATTTGGTGCAGTGCATGTTTGTTTTAGCTTCAAAACGTTACTATATAAGTTAGTTTACTTATAAGTAAATAAGTAAGATTAAAATAAATAATTTTATTAATCAAATTTGTAAATAAATTAGTTATTTATTGAAGCAGCTGGAGTCATGACATTTATTATAATTTATTCTGTTTGTTCATGGCTCTACTTTTAACTTTCTAAAAGTTTCTACTTGGATTTTCTCGATTTCTTTAAAATCAAGAACTAGGGCTTTATTGTTGGTTGGTTATTAAAATTTTCCAATTCTTAGATCTGATTTCACTACCTTCATAATCAACGATTTCATTGTCTTTCCTCGATTTTCAATCAACAAAATCCCGATTTCAATCAATTTTTGAAATTCGTTCAATCTTGTATTCACCATGTTTATTGTTTAGCTTCACGACTGCTCCACTTATCTGTACCAAAAAAAGTAATACATCTAAACACTTCCGAAAGAAAAAAAAAATGTTTTGCCAAACATGGTATTCTTGAGCATACGAGTGTGAGTGACACGTGGAGCACCAGCATACTAACTTTTCTAATGTGTGTGTTAATCAAATATTCTTACACTTTCAGGTATTCTTAAGCGAGGGCAGAAAGTTTTCCAAGCACTTATACTGGAAAAATATATTAAAAGGACAAAAAATGCTTTCTTTATTCTTTTTTTCAAAAAGTTGCATATATTGGAATATTGCTATTCGAATGAAAGTGACAAAAATAATCACAGGTGAGAGAATATCAATTACATGTTTTGTGGATCTAGCACATGTTGGGATAGACTACTTTTTGGTTTTTCTTTTGAGATAATACTTTATCCTCCAAAATATTTCATTTTTAATAAAATATATTAATTACTTAAATTTCGAGATTCGATACTTAATTCTTTATTTGTTCGCCAATTCATTTAGGTCCTGCAAGTCACAACAATCAATATTAAACACATCTTTCATTGGTTTCACAATTTTTCAATCACACTTTTCAAAAACTTCTATCACAATCTACTAAAAATTTAATTTAAATCTTCACCAAACACCCTCTTAATTTATAGCTATAAATATCCGATACTTAATATTTGAGAGTTGCCCGTTAGTTTCTATTAATTTTAATTCTTTTCTAACATGTTTGATCAAAGTCGTACATTTTTACCAATCGATTAATGTCTTTATTTTTTCTTTTCTTTTTTGGCCAAGAGAGCTAGTCGAATTACTAATATCTCTTAATGATAGACTCATCGTGTTATGTTTAAATAACATTTTTTTTTTTAAGATTCGGTGATCGAGTAATGATCAAAGTAACGATCATTTTTACTTGTGCTTCTTCAACTGCTTTGATACCTTTAAACTAAAGAATCGTACCTCTTTCACAAGTCGATACACAAAGACGGTTTACAACTTCAATAGAAAACCTTTAACAAATGACTTGGTGTCAAAAACTGCATCCTTATGGTGATCATTTCTAATCACTAATCAATGCATTCTTGGTGGAAGACGATACGTTGAACTAAAAATTCATATTGACCTAATTGTCACATCAACAAATTAGTTGACGAGAAAATTATAGCTCGAGGTTAAATAGATTGCACGTTCAATTTTGGGCTAGTGCAAGGGTTAACAAATACATCTTGAACATTTAGCGAAGTTCGAGAAAGAACAGAGACGATAAACGATTCAACAGTAAGAGTTTGTTCGACAATAAAACATAATCGAATGCTCTATTGATTACAAGAGCACTCTCATATATTTGTGGTCCTAGAGCTACAAACAAAAAGGTCCGGAAATAGCAGATGACCGAACATAACCAAAAGGATGTAAGCAAATCTCCTCGATCTAGCATGAACGAAATATAGTTATGATAATGCAAGTGTTAAGAGTACACTATCTCTTTATTCTTTAATATAAAAATTCAAAATTACTTTAAACAAAATTACTCCGATTAAACTTGTATAATTTTTACGATAACAATCCAACTTTTTATGTTATTTAAATATGAACATAATTGAATTGAACCGCTCCAATTAAAAATTACTAGTAACAAGTCGTTATCATGATTGATCGTGACTACCCTATTAACTTAATAGATGAGTCAATATTGATTCAAGTTGAAACCTAGACCTACCCGAATTATTTGGTTAACCTTTCCAGCTCCACAGGGTCATCTTTGTTCAAGGAAATAGATGTCCTCAAATCTCGGACTCTTCCACGAGAAAAAAACTTCTTCCACCTTATCATTAATCGGTGTAGGATTCAAGATCAGATTTGAGTCAAATCGACCTTCCCTTTCATCTCAGTGTGAGGCAAGGAATTGTTTCAATTGTTCTTTGTTCAATATCTCGACTCCTCAAGATATTGGACTAGTTGTTCCTTCAACTGGATTTTTGGGGAAGGGAAAATTCTCGTCTTGTAGTAGGAAAGTGTATGTTGTTGGGACTTGTTTACATAACAATGAGTGATCTATAAATGTGTAGAACTTATAAATTAGATAAAAAATGATTTGATGAAATTTAAAGTATAAAAGATAAGGAATATAATATGTCTCACTCACCAACCCAACCACAAAACTCCAAATCTACTTATTCTCACTGCTTCTGATTGATTTCAACTTTTATCAAAAGCCAAAAGGCCAAAACCCAGAACTACAGAAAGAAGAAAGCAGAGAGAGCAGATAATTCAATGGCGAGACACGAGGAACTACCGGTGCCGATTTTCACTTCTCTTGAACTCGTATACGGAACCGGATCCCAGCTGGAAGAAGCGGAACTCCGATTCAATCAGTTGAAATCCAAGTTCATCGAATTCTTCGGCCATTCCCCTGATATCTACGCCCGATCACCAGGTTTACTTTTTTGTTTACATTCATGCAAATCATGCATAATATTATCTACTTGCTTAATTCGATTCGTGACAAGCTTTTGGAATTGCGTAGTACGAAGACATGGTGAAATATTGCTTCGATAAAGTTAGTTTGGTACTGATAAAATTACTCATTTGGGTTGGCTGAATGGATTTCTTTCTCGTGTTGATTTTTCAAGTTAATTCTTAATACGAATTGGGGAAAAAAGTGTTTTCGACTTTAACAAGTCGAACGGGACAGTTAATGTGAGGCGGCATATGATTTACTTCTATTTTGGATTTGGATTTGTTGCTTGAAAATAAAAATTGATTTTTTGAGTGGATATTGTTCAGGAAGGGTGAATTTGATAGGGGAGCACATAGACTATGAAGGTTATTCTGTGTTGCCTATGGCGATCAGGCAAGATTCCATTGTGGCGATACGGAAACATGATGTGAATGAGGAAAAGGTTATTCGCATCGCAAATGTGAATAGTGATAAGTATTCGTTGTGTACCTACCCTGCCAATCCGGACCAGGTAGAATAATATTACTCTATGTCTGCGCACATATTCAAGAATTTGTTTGGCAAAAAAATGTTTTTCTGCATTTTAATGCTGCTTTTCGTTTA
>CAIGRN010192057.1:0-19497 GCA_903798345.1 Fraxinus anomala
TACTTTCCTAATCCTAAATGGAACGAAGCTATATTTAGCCGTAGATTTTAAGTTGGCTTGATTATTTGAATGTCCGAGTAGAAGTAATAAGAACTGCTGAAAAAATTAGCTCTATCAAACCTTTTTCATAAATGTAGTTGTTGACTCCAAAAAATGAGTTAAACAGATGTTGGGTCCACTCTTACCACGTCTACGGTTCTGGTGCGTTCTTACCCGAATGACGGCGGTAATCAGTTGAGAATGGACGCGGGAGGCACTATCCGGCAAGAGACGAAAACGTTCGGACTTCGACTATTCGAATCAATGACAATCGCGCTATCAACGACTGCCGGGCAAATAACCAAGAATGTCTCTTTCTCTTTTTTTGAAGGAATATGTGGAATGATAGATTGGAGAGTAATTTGTGAGAGATTCAAAGTGTTTAATACTTGAATTTGTACTCAACTATAATGTAAAGAAAGGTTAACGGAGAAATTGCTAAGTCTTTTTCCTTAATATCTCGAGAGTTTCCGGTATATATGTGTTTTTTTCTTTCTTGATTACTCCAACCCCCCTCCTTTTTACAAGGAGAAACTATTTATACTACCATGGTCGGCGTGGTGATCATTGGATCAAAACCACGTGGCCACATCTCCCACACTAAAGCCTCACATCATTGTCTATTCCTATAATTAATATTGACAAGGGGTCAGCCGTTCTATATTTTAGGTTGACACACTGACACACTTTTATTACAGACGTCACATCAGTCATTCCAGGGATCTTCGAATCTTCAGTGCGGTCAACATCGGCTAGGGGCTAGATACTACACTCAGCTCTTACAAAGGTTGCCTTTGTATAGTGGTAAAGCTTTGACACTTGTCACATTTTCTAGCAAATTGTTGTGCATCATTTTTCAAGGTAGGCCAATAATATCTTTGTCTAAGCACTTTTTTATGCCAAGGACCAACCTCATGTGTGATTGCCACAAACCCCCTCATAGATTTCCCTGAGTACATAGTTTGTTTGTTCTCCTCCAATGCACCTCAGTAGGGGCAATGAAAATCCACGTTTGTACAGCACCTCGTCTTGGAAGACGAAGTGGGCAGCCCTCTTTCTGAGCTTCTAAGCCTATTCCTTCCCCAAAGGTAGGGTCTGATCCTTGAGGTAAGATATGATGGGCTTCATCCAAGGTGGGGTATCCTCAACCCACATTACTATCCCACTTACGTCAGTCGAGTGTCTGGAGAGATACTCAATAGGTACCACTGTGAGCAGTTCGGAGTCTTTACTGTTAGCCAACTTTGCTAGTGCATCGGCATGAGCATTTTTGGAGCGTGGGATCTGTACCAATTCAAACTTCTCAAAGGAAACGATAAAGCTCATCATCAACTTTAAGTTAAGTCTATGGCCGAAACATTTTCATGAACCTGACTAACCACTAGATGGGAGTCACTACTGATGATGAGCCTCTTTACTTTCATTTCTTTTGATAATCTTAGGCCAGCTAAGAGGGCCTCATATTCTGCTGCATTGTTTGTGGCCTTAAAGCTGAACCTCACATCACAAGTGAATTTGTGCCCCTCCGAGTTGACCAAGATGATCCCTGCTCCTAACCCCTTGTCTCCAAAAGACCCATCAACCGAAAGGCTCCACGTTTGGGGTTCAACGGGTTCCACTTTCTCCTCAACTTTTGGAACATGGGTAAATTTGGCCACAAAGTCTGCTAGGGCTTGTCCTTTGATGGCTATCCTGGGTTTGAAAGTGATGTCAAACTGACTAAGTTCCACAGCCCATTTAAATAACTTCACTGAAGCATCTGGCTTTTGAAGCACTTGCTTGAGGGGGTAATTCGTCAATACATGGATGCTGTGAGCTTAGAAATACGACCTCAACTTTCTGGATGCCGTTACCAAGGAAAGGGCTGACTTCTCCATGTCTGGATACCGAGATTTCACTGCTAGGAGTGCTTACTGACATAATAAATTGGTAGTTGGTGGTTATTTTCTTCTCTGATCAGAACTGAGCTGAGAGCCTCGTAAGTTATTGCTAAGTACAAGTGCAGTACTTCATGATCTTTTGGTTTGGAGAAAAGAGGTGCCTGACCCATGTGCTTCTTCAGCTCTTGTAAGACTACTTCACATTCCTCCGTCCACTGAAATTTGTTTCCTCCCTTGAGGACCTTGTCTGTTACTTTGGAAATGAAGCGGTTTAGAGCTGCCACTCGCCCAATGAGGCTCTGCACCTCCTTCGACTTTTGGGACGACCTCATTTCAATCAAAGCTTTGACATTTTTAGGGTTTGCTCTGGTACCTCTTCGATTAACTATGTGACCCAGGAATTTCCCTGATGATACCCCAAAAGCACATTTCAAGGGATTGAGCTTCATCTGGTACCTTTGTAAAATTTGGAATGTTTCATTAAGGTAGGCAACGTGATCGCTTGCCTTCAAAAATTTTACCTGCATATCATCTACGTAGACCTTCATGGTTCTTCCAATAAGGTCGGCAAATATCTTGTTAACAAGTCTTTTGTAGGTTGTCCCGACATTTTTCAACTCGAAAGGCATAACTTTGTAACAATAGAGCCATTTATCTGTGATAAATGAAGTATGTTCCTCGTCTGCTAGGAACATGTGAATTTGATTATATCCAGAATAGGCATCCACGAAGATAAGGAGTTCATGCCCAGTAGTTGAATCCATAAGCTAATTTATTCTGGGAAGTGGAAAGCTGTCATTGGGGCAAGCTTGGTTCAAATTCGAAAAATCTATGCACACCCTCCACTTCTCATTGTGCTTTTTCACCAAAAATGGGTTTAAGACCCACTTCGAGTACACAGATTTCCATACAAACCCATTATCAATCAGCTTCAGCTTCTTAACCTCGTCTTTTAGGGCCTCATATCTTTTCGGGTTGAGGTCTCTCCTCTTTTGCCTATGTGTCGTAACATTTGGATCTATGTTCAAGTGGTGGCAACTGACCTTAGGATGCATACCATGTCGTCATGCTTCCAAGCAAAAACATCAAGGTTTTTGAGTAAGAAGTTTTTCAACTCCTCTTTCAATTCCAATGGTAAGTTACTTCCCACCTATATGCATTTTGATGAATCCATAAGGTCTGCTGGAAAGGTCTCAAGTTCTTCCATAGGTGCTGTCTGAGGCTCGCAATCAATGATACGAATGTCCAACTCCTCCGGCAAACTGCTTTTTCAGCAATTGTCCCTTCTTCAAGGGCTTGTATGGTGCCGAGGACGTCTCTTTCTTTAGGGGCCTCGGTCATAACGATGTATTTTCCTTGTTCATGGGCATTCCCTTGTTCAAGGAGGTCGCTCATGACAATGTCGGTGACAATAACATTGACGGTTCTTGGTTCCACTTTCTTTAGAAAATTTGAGTAGCATTCTCTAGCTCTTCGTTGGTCACCTCGAATCGTGGCAATGCCATTTTCAGTAGGGAATTTCATGCATAGGTGATGAATGGAGGTGATTGCCCATAGCTCCTTCAGAGCAGGCCTCCCACGTATTTCATGATAAGCAGATCGATTATCAACTACCGGAACTCCATGAAGTGGCGAGCAATTAGAGGTTTGGTCCCCATCTCTATTGCTAGAGTAATTTTGCCTCTTGGGATGATGCTATCTCCCGTAAAGTCATAAGGAAGAACTCAGTGGGGTCAGCTCGTGGTCAACTTTTATTTTATCATAAGTGGTTCCAAAGATATGTTGACAGAGCTCCCATTATCCACTAACATTCTTTTCATTGGCGTCACAGTGTGGATAATGCATTCACACCGTATCCTCCTGGGTGAATGTAATCGGTGGAATTGTTTTCCCAATTGAAGAATGGTTAACTATGTAGCTCGTCATGAGAGGATTACTTGCTTCCTAGCATAATTTCTTTGTGAATTCCTGGATTCCTCCAACGTACGGGCCTCCTATGATTGTATCGATTTCTCTGATGGGCTCTTGTTTATTATTAGGTGAGGGACTCCTTCTTTGCCTTTGACCCTCTCTGAGCCTTTCAGTGTCATTTTCCATCCCTCTTAGAGGGTCATTCCAGTTGGGTCGATGCTATTCATCATTCCCATGTTGCTGATTTTGCCTATATGGAGCATTTCGTTGAGGACGTCTTCCCCTTCCTTGATACTGGTTCCGGGAGTATCTTGCGACGTCCCAACAGTTCTCCATGTGATGGCCATTGGACTGAAAGTACATACAATAATTGGGTGATTCATCCCTATTTCTAGGTTCATTGCCTCACCCTCTACCTCATCCCCTTAGTGGGTGCCTCGGATAAGGATGACGCTGATGCATTTCAGCACCAGGATTGACCTCCTCATAAGCTAAGGTACGACATTGAGTGTTTCTGTGGCAAGCTCTTGTCCATGATTTAGTAGTTCCTGATGATCCATCAAATGAGAAGTATGGCATCTTTCCCTTTGCATTTGAGGATGTGATAGACCCTGGCTGGCCCTATTCCTATGACCTCTCAATTCTTCATTGAGGATTTGAGCCTTATCATTTCCAATAAAGCATCATAGGTGGTTGGGTCCTTGTTGTGTACGTCCCTCCAAAAGAGGGAATTCATGTACAATCCTCATTGTAAAGTAGTTAGTACTTCCCTATCCGTGACTTGCATATAATAGGTCATTTCATCGGTGAAACAAGAGAAGAAACTTTTTAGTAACTTACCATGCTGTTGTCGCATATCTTGCAATCTCTGAATGGGCCTTTTTCCTTCTTTGATTATTGCAAAGCGTTTCAAGAACGTTTTCTTGAGGTCGGGCCAGCTTCGAATGTTTCCTTCCGGCAATCTTGTATACCAAATTTTCGTCTCTCTACTTAAGGTTAAAGGCTCTGCACTTCATAGCTGGTGTGGGCCCCTTCAGATTCATATGAGTTTTGAAATTGTTAATGTGCTTCGCTGGGTCACCCCTCCCATCATACTTGGAAATTTTAAGGAGAGTGAAGTGGTTCAGCATGGTAGCATTCCTTATGGCTCTGAGAAAGGCGAATGATCATCATCATCATCATCAAGGTCGTAGGATCTCTAAGGCTTACCTCAATCCTCATCCTCCCCTTGGTGGGTCTGAGGAGGTGGTTGAGAAGGTCCTGCTTCATTTCTAGCATGGTCCCTTATCTCACGCCTATTTCTAGGGGGCCGGACCTGAAGCTCTTCTTGGTAATTTAGTTCCTGTCTTTCATATTGGCGAGGCTCCTGTTGCCTATTCCAGGGCACTGGAGGAAGAGGATAAGCTTGCTTATTTCTAGGCGCTTAGGGTGAGTGATCTTGCCTATTTTTAGGCAGCTCTAGACTTATCCTATGGAAGATACTAGCCACCTTCTGAGGTCTGTCTTCTAACTCGTAGTTTGAAGGAAAATTGAATAGTGCTTCGTACGACCTTTTCGAAGCATAGTTGGTTGATGTATCCACCTCGACTTCTCTCTCCTACGGAGCTTCCATCCTGGTATGATGGTGTCTAGCCATTTGGCTTTGGACTTCTTCCTCCTCTTGGTAATATCCTTGAGGATCTGGGAATGCGTTCTTAGGGACTGCATATGGAAGGACATGATATCTTCCTCGTCCCTGCATGTTCATCAACATCTCTTGCATGGCTAAGTTCTGCTAGGTTATGTTTCTCATATTGACCGCCATTGTAGCCATTCTTCTGGTAAGCCTAGCTACAACCCTACCCCCACCTCTAGATTATCCTCGTCTTTGTGCTAGAGGTCGTGGGCAAGCAGCTGGGGCAGCTCGTGAGGCTTTCCCTTTTCAGGGTATTCCCTTGTCCTTCTAGGTGCACTTTCGTCGTTTGAGCTCATTTTTCTCAAAACACTTAGTGTGAAATTTTCCCTTTCTTCAAGGGTTTTAGGTTTTTAACAGCCCTTTTTTCAGCGATACTTCTTTTTAGAACTCTTTCAGCCAAACTTCCGACTGTTGCTTAACCTTTTCTCCACGTGTTTTCGTGGTTAACCGTATGGTTTCCCACAGACGGCGCCAATCTATTGACTCCAAAAAATGAGCTCAACAGATGTCAGGCCCACTCTTGCCACGTCAAGTACGGTTTCGACATGTTCTTACCGGAATGACGGCGGTAATCAGTTGGGAATGGACACGAGAGGCACTTTCCGACAAGAGACGAAAATGTTTGGACTTCGACGATTCAAATCAATGACAATTGCGCTATCAATGACTGCCGGGCAAATAACCAAGAATGTATCTTTCTCTTTATTTGAAGGAATATGTGAAAAGATAGATTGAGGGAGTAATTTGTGAGAGATTCAAAGTGTTTAATACTTGAATTTGTACTCAACTATAATGTAAAGAAAGGTTAATGGAGAAATTGCTAAGTCTTTTTCCTTAATATCTCGATAGTTTTCAGTATATATGTGTTTTTTTCTTTCTTGATTACCCCAATCCCCCCCCCCCCTTTTTACAAGGAGAAACTATTTATACTACCATGGCCAGCGTGGTGATTGTTGAATCAAAACCATGTGGCCACATCTCCCACACTAAAGCCTCACCTCATTGTCATTCCTATAATTAATATTGAGAAGGGGTCGACCGTTCTATATTGTAGGCTGACACATTTTTATTACAGACGTGAAATCAGTCATTCCGGGGATCTTCGAATCTTCAGTACGGTCAACATCGGCTCAAGGACTTTTGGCGCTTTGGACAACTTGCAAGGACCTCAGCTTCAAGTTTCAGTGCTTCGCATAGGAGGGAGAGGTTCGGCATCAGCTTCAGACTTCAGTGAAAGGACTTCGTATGTTTGTCTCTTTTACCACTTTGACTTCATTGACCTTCCCTTGACTTTCCTGTTGACTTCCTGCCAACGTGGCTTTGTTGTCCGCGTGGCAATCTCTCTTGAAGCCTCGGAGGCGAGGCGTAATAGCAATCATCTTCTATGGTAGTAATGCAGTATCATGAAATAAGGTAAATGGTCTTTGGCCTTTGCAAATAAATTTCAAGTATTTAACGACAACATAAATGAATCATTCACTAAAAGATAAGTTACTACAATTTTAAAAGGTTGAGTTGTTTGCAAAACTTTGATATGTTGGAGACCACCATTGCGTTTTTTTTTTCTATCAATTAAAAGCTTAAATTGTTAAAGAAATAACAAATTTAAGAAGTATGAGTTTATCTTCAATATCCTTTAATCAAAGACATTATACTTGTCTAATTTTCATAAATGACAAAACTTGAAGATCAAAAGCTTCTCCTACTCTAATACGAGTAATTCCTAAAGTTTGTAATGCTCTTTTGAAGTTGCTCGAGAATGAAAGTAAATTCATCAAACTTCGTAAATTCTTTTGTTCTTGTTTTTCTTCATTTCTTTTGGTATTTCCTCTACGTTATTGTTATTATTTTAATATATTCAGTGTGAGTTTTTTCAACATATATGTGCCCAACCCCTTTTCTCTTCTCAAGCTAGGAAAAGTTGAGACTCCAAAAATAATTGAACTCAAACTTTTTAATTCCATTAACACAAATTATATGATTGATTGTCAATGACAATGATATTTCTTCCTAGGGGTGTCAACGAGTCGAGGCGAGCCGCGAGTCAAAACTTTTTGCTCGGGATCAGTTCGAGTAAAAATTGTTCGAGCTTTAAAAAATTTAGGCTCGACCCGAGCTTTTAGCTCCGGCCTTAGCGAGTCGAGCCGACTCGATCTAAAATTTTTTTTAAAGAATTTAAAATTTATGCAATTTATACGTATTATAAATAATAACTAAATATTAACATATAAAAAAATTACAGTTGTAAGCTTTTTTATTTTTTATTTTTTAGGCCCACGGGCTGCCCCGTGTGGATGGACGAGCCAAACGGGCCAAGCCGGGCTGGCTCGATCCCATCGAGCTACGAGCCGGTCCGGCTCAAATTTTTTCCATGTCAAGCTCGATACGCTAGAAGCCGATGAGCCATATTGATATCCCTATTTCTTCCTAATTAAATGTCACCCTCCCTAATGATATGACTAACCATGTCCTCTACCGATCTATTAATTATCGAGTGAAATGACTTGCATGGGTTTGTGTTTCAATGCAAAGTCGTTAAGAAAGTACTGATTTCATATATATCACCCTTTTGTTTGTTGTTTTTAGACGGCCAAAAGAGGAAGTGGGAGCAATTGATGTGGATGTGTGTACGTACCCTTCAACATTTTGTTTTGTTTTTGTTATTGTCTTTGCTAAGACTATTATTCATGAATTATTGTTTTGTTGATTTGAAACATGTCCTAGCTTATTAATAGTTTTATAGCAAGAAAAAAGTTTCATAATTTAGAAAAAGTTCATCACTAGTTTCATAAATTTATTTTTATTAATAAATATTAGCAGAAAATTTCCTAGAAATACATCAGAAATTCTGTCAAAAATTAATTTTATATTGTTGTTTTATAGGATAAATTCCACCAGGGCCCCAACCTTTTGTAAGTGTAGCACTAATAGTCTCAACATATCGTTTGATGTATCCATGCCCTCGACCTTTTAAAATCATGACACTCATGTCCCCAGCTTGATATACTATTTCAAGTGATGTCAAGGATCATTGAAGTAAGGAAATATGTTTCATAAACACCGAAGAATTTTATTCTATTCGTATTTCTAATGAAAGTTGAAATCGTCGTTTGGTTATTTTGGAATAAAGAAAATCTTTTTGAAAAATTTAAATAAACAGTTTCTATTAATTGAAGTATCACAATTTTAAAAGGTTGAAAACATAAGTGCAATAAATTTGTATGTCAACACAATTTGCAAGGGAAAGTCATTCACAAATGTTCACGCAAATTCTTTTACCAAATGATTTTTTTTTTTCTTTTTAAACGTTTAACAAACGAAATTTCCTAGGGAATGAACCATTTCTTGATGATGATAAAATTGAGATCAACAAATCCTCTCATCTAACCAGAACTTTCATTTTCAAATCTTACTAGTTTTGATATTCAAATAGGAGCTAGAGCTGAATGACTATTTGTAAGAAAGATATTTGAATTGCATGCGTTTCTTTTCAAGTGAAGGGGTATTTATAGATTTCCTTCCAAATTTTAGAGCAATTTGATCATTTATGAAGAATGACGGATGGTGACTCCTAATAAGTGTAATTTACACACTTATTTAGACCACAAAACATGGATAATTATTGCCAAATATATTGAAATATGATTTAATTCTATATAAATTATGTTTTGTAAGATAACATTGATAAATACAGTGGAATTTAGGAACAAAGAAGCGAAAAGGGATTAAAATGGAAGAAAATCAAAGTTCAAAGACCAAAGTGTAAATAGTCGAAAGATGACTCGGAAGAAGAAACGAAGATATGAAAGAATCAAGAATCAATTGAGCAAATGAATGAAGTGTTGAAAGAAGAATAGGTGAGATAAGTGATCAAGAAACGAGAAAACGGAGTTCGGGGACTAAAACTGAACTTGTGGATTTTACTTTAAACTATGCAGTCCAATGGTTAGATTCAGGGAATTGAAGAGTGAATTTCGTTGAACTATGCGGTCGAATTGAAGTATATTATGCAGTTGCATAATACGTTTCCGAAGGAAAAATTCTGATTTCCTTATTTGAATAAAACTCTTATGGAAACAAATCTCGGGGCATCTTTTAAGGATCTAGGGCTGTCCAGTATTGGGCACCACGCATTATAACACATTTTAAAAGATTTTGGGAATATAGAAGGAGTCAAGAACACGAAGATTGATTCGAAGACTCCAAGATTCAATTAAAATTTTATTTGGGTGATGTCGATTCTTCAATTTTTCTTTTTATTTTCTTTCTCATAACATATTAGAATAGTTTTCTTTGTGCTAGGAGAACGATAAACCATGTAATATGAATTTTTAATCTTTAGTTTTTATAAACTTGACATTAAACATACGTTTTTTAATATTGAATGATTTATATGATTTTATTTTCTCCACAATTATTGTGTAGGGTAATTGTGTGAATGTTGTGGCATATTTTATGGATTCGAAAGAAAGAAAATATGTTCAACGTATATAAATTGTCATAGGATCCGATAGGGGATATAAATATATCGCTATACTTTATGTGAATTTTTAAGTGTTCATTAAAAATCACACACTTTTATATGCTTGCTTCCGTCATAGAAATATAAGTGGTTCATATATGATGGTATGTTTAACATTACTCGAGAAAGATTGTTAAATAAAATAGGAATATTGATTTTTCAAAATTAAATCGTATTTTCAATGTGTAGAACTAAGGTTAAAAATGACTATTGCATAGAAATTCGGGATCCTAGTACGTTTATCATTTATTAAACACATTAATTTGCATTAAGTTTAGTTAATTTACTCATAATTGCATAAGTAGATTATTTTAGTTATAATTTTTTCACAACACAAACACATCACATTATTCTTGTTTTGGTCAAAATCGCGATAATTAAAATTGAACTAATCAATCTCTGTGGGACTATATTAGATTTAAAATTCACTTTATTACTTATTAACGAACCATGCACTTGATGTGATTTTAATTCGAAATATATTTTCGTGAACAACTCTTTAATAATTGATTCAATTAAAAGTGTAATACTTTTCATGCATCTTGTCAGCCTCTAGCCAGTCTGGATGGATGAGCGGTTCACATTATTTTATGTGAACCTCTTATGCTTTCATTTCCCTCGCATATTGCTTAATTCCTTGCAAGAAATTTAGTAAAGTTCACAGGGCGATTTTTTTTTTTTGGATTAACACTCCCAATACTCCATCAAAGAAATAAATTAATATTTTAAACTTTGTGAAATACAGAATGTATTGATGAACAATTAAAGAGAGAATAATTTATGAACCTAAATCTCCAACATTAACGTTTTTTGCAATAAGTTTTGTTCCTTCACACATTTGGTCAATAGAACCCAAAATATAATTTATATAAATTATAGTTTATATTAAGTACCGATGACATAAAATATCCATCTATTAGTAGATATATTTCATTCAAAAATTACATACGAGAAATTGTATACACACGTCACTTTATAGTTTAATTCTTAATTTTTGAACAATTGACACATCTCTATGTCTTGCGAATAAATTTTATTTCTCAATGCCCGGTAAAGTGGATCAAGTAGTACTGAAAATATATAAAAAATTGCATAATTATACTATTTATTATGTCTAATACTATGTACCAGAATGCAACAAATATTTTAGTTAGCTATATATTTCTTACTATTTTATAGTAAAGTAAAATTAATTAAACAAATCCAAGAAACCTAAACTGAATCAATTTTCTTGTCTAGAAATTTAAAACGTTGCTTTCTCCCACTTCTCTTTTTTTCATGCCACGTTTTCCTGGATGCAAAAAGATTGAGTAATTTGAATGGCTAAACTTTCTCGTTATATTTAATTTAACGATACGAACAAAAGTTCAGTATTGATTAGACATATAGATGGTCTCTTAATAGATAAATATTTTGAGATCGAGTGATGCTATTTATTTATTTATGTGACATTAATTAATATGTCACTTTAAATGAGATTCATACCCTCACATTTAAATCTCATATCAATTTATTAATTTAGTCTCCATCCAGCTATCGAGATAGATTACTCATTATTGCGTTATTCTTTGAGATCAAACTCTCGATCTATGTAAGAGATAAGTCATGTCTTAAATTTAGCCACACCATTGGAAATAATGAATTTTCAATCGTGTAACAAAGATTCAAGTGAGGATGGTGGTCTCAATTAATTGTGAGATTTCAAGATGGTGAGTTCTTATAGTGTGTGCGCTCATGTGTGCTTAGTTACTGTGTGGTGAAAAGTTGGATCTTGATAGAATATATGATATTCGTAATTTAAGGAAGATTGAGCGATGGATCATCTCTCGAGGACATCTAAATAATATGATACTTCCTTTTAGGTAGATTGTTGAAAGTTATATACGCAAGTTCCACACCGATCAAGCATGAAGATGGTCTTGAATTTTATGTGAAAATTTCATTATTTCTCCCAATATGTTAACTTCTTTAGGTATGACCCCCAATTCATACATATATGAAAAGTGTAAGAAAGATAATTATGTGAAATATTTTGTCTATTATTATCTAATCACAATTTAAAAGTCGTCCATGGTATTCGTTGTCCATAGTATCATTATTCATTAATCTCTAATAATTAACAAAATTTATATAAGTGTGACAGCTGGTTTTGTAAGTACAAGTCTTTTCTTTTATCGTAATCCTTATTATGGTGTTGCCTATTGGCTATGGAGTTCCCATTTTTGTAGTCAAATTCTTTCTATTTGTCTACCTACTTTGTCTGTTGCTTTTTTTTTTTTATTTGGTGGGGTTCCTTACAAATTGTTAGGTAAAGTAGTGGTCTTCTGCCTGTTGCTGTTCTCCATCTGTTTCAGGGATGGTAAATATATTCCAGCCCCCACTATATCCCGCTCCGTCCTGCCTCTTGAAAATCCTCAGCAGGTGGGGTACAGGGAGGATTGCCCTGACATTTCTCACCTTGTTGTCATTCCTAACCTGTTTGAATGCACCAAATTATTTATTTATTTTTACATATTTGAGCTATCTAGCCCTCGTTTGTCATCTATTTTATCAAATATTATTTGCTATAGTAAACAATCTTCACCACATATTTACTCAATAAAATATTCTACACATAAATCAATAAAATTATTTTACTTTTCAACCGCATATTTTCTAAAAAATACTATTCAAAACTCTATTTCTTCTTCCAAAATAGGAGACAAATAAGCACTAAGCTCAGCAACTTGGAAGAGTTGACATTACAATCTCCATACTGTTGATAGTGCCAACACTACCTTATCGTCAATATTTCTTTCTAAACGGATGGATCTTAATGGAGTAAGAAAAGAATTCCCAACAAATGTGTTCCCTTTGGCACATGATAATCAAGTATTTCTACTGAATATTTACACACAGGAAAAAAAATAAAAAATTGTACAGGTATCAAGATTAAAGAGGCATATATTGTTGTCTGAACTTTTTGGAGGGGTGACCAGTAAGAAAAAGGTTTGTGTTCATGAACAAACACTTTGATATTCAAGTCAATATGAAAATTGAGTATTTAGTCCGAAGAAAAGATTTGTGGATAAATTAGCGTGTTAAGCTCCAATTTGTCGAAGGCAACGTATGGTCCTATTCAATTCTTACGAAAATTGGACAAAATCGAGTAGTAATATGAATTTATAGTTGAGACTAATCTCGCTGGTCCAATTTGAGTTGGTGCTGACAAAGACGAGACCAAAGCGAGTAGTAATAAGAGTTTTGCACATGATAGTTACCCCTATGGTCCAATTCGATTCGGACCAAGTCCGATCTAATTATGTGTATGCAAGGACGAGGTTAGGATTGTAAAGGTAAAGGAGCAAATTTCACAAAATTTTAATTGTGGGAGCAAATTGAAGATTATTAGGATTTTTTTTTTTTTTTTTTGAAAATCTTGGATTTTAAATTTAGAGCCTATTTGAGCCTCATTTCTTGTCAAAATGCATTTTAGAATGGTGATTTGATAGAAAATGTACGGTTAACAAATAAGAAAATGTTTTGAATTTGCATATGATATTATTTTATTGAAACATATGCGATTGAAAATAAAAGACAAAAATATATTTTGAAAATAATGTGGACCAAATAAGGATTTAGTGTGGGGGCAACTGACCCATTGCCACTAGTTATATATATTAATAAAGTTTTTGTGTGGTGCGGCTTAAAATCTTGATAAAAAAGATAAATCAAAGTCAATAGTTATTTTCAACTATACATTTCATTAGAGCTGCAACTTTCTAACCATATATTTCACCAATTTTTATCAAAATTTACTAAAAATATGATTTTTAACCACACCAAATAGGGGGGCAAAATGTAAGTTCTTGTGTAATTTATTTATTTATTCTTCATGCTCTTTGTTACATACCGCAAGACTGTTAATTATTATCGATTGTGCTACATATACATAATAGTTTACATATACATGATGTAGCGAGATATAATTGAATCAGAATTTTTTCAATAAAAAAACATCCTCACTCTCGACAACACATATGTTTGTAATTCCTTATGTACAAATAACATTATTCAATTACCACTACGATTCATATTAATTCATATAAATTTGTATATATTGACTTAGTGGTAAATTTAATTGAGAGATTGCAAAAAACAAAAATATTACGTATAATTCTTCATTTTAAGATCCAGAACAAAATCAAATTTTAACTGGAAGAAAAGTTAATTGGTCAGTGCAATATGATAGTTCCGAAAATAATGCCACACCTACCATGGGTTTGAGTACTCTCTCATTAAGCTAGAAAACCTTCCAAACTACTTTAAATCTAAGTTTTTAATATTTTTGTACCTTATATGAAGAGTCTATCAATGATTTAAAAAAAAAAGGAAAAATAATAATAATTATTATTATTAGCCGAAGAAAATATCACTTGCATTCGATATAATAAAATTTAAACTGATGTATATTGTGTAGAAAGTAGAAACACAATGCTAATGTATTAGCGCACATCATTATTATTACTATTACTCTTACTATTATTAGCCTTTACTAAGTAAGGGTGGCATATTAACCAGAACCAACTGAACTGAATTAGAACCGGTCGGTTCGATTCTACTTAAATTTTAAATGTTATGAAACCGAACCAAATTAAATCAGAATTTTTCAATTTGGGTTCCATAATTACAAAACAAATGGAATCAATGGTAAAATAATCATTAATTCATGGTTCAATTTGATTATATTCAGAATCAAACCGAAGCCAATGTCAATTTACCATTATCAATATTTACACCGCGTCGAATTTTGATGCTCAATTTAAACTTATTCTTTACAGAGAGGAATGTTTAGACCGCGTTGTAATGAGTAGAATTTATAATTTTTTACTCTTTTATTTCCCATTCTTTAGTACCGCCACCACATTTTTGTAACCACTAAATCAAAATTTGTCTAAAAGAATCATAATTAAGCTAAGTAGTGAGGGTAAGAAATGGAGTAAAGAAATATAATAATAATAATAATAATAATAATAATAATAATAATAATAATAATAATAATAATAATAATAATATATGTACTAATTTGTGCAATACTCTTTGGGTATAATTGTTTTTAGGAAAATTTTCAAATTATTATTCTTCTTGAAATAGTCGAAGTAAAAATGTCCACCATTTTACCTTCCCTTCAAACAATATGTTTATAAGTTAAAAGATTAAGATCTTGTTTGATCACAATTTTTTTCAAAATATATTTTTCTTTCACTTTTTTTTAACTACACATTTTTCAATAAAATAATATTATACATAACTTAAAGACTTTTTCCTCCATTTTTAACGACATATTCCCAATCAATTTGCTATTTCAAAATACATTTTACACAGAAAATGAGGCTCAAACAGGGCCTAAAATCATAAAAGTAGTCATTAGGCAAGGTAATGAATCAACTCTTAGTGTTCAAATCTTGACGAGGATGGCTAGATAAACAATGAAGATGTCTGTTTGAATCACATTTTTTTGTGTAGAATGTATTTTGGAATAGTAGATTGATGGCGAGTGTGTTGTTAAAAATAAAAATAAAAATTGAATTTGCCTGTAATATTATTTTATTGAAAAATATGTAATTGAAAAGAAGTGAATTTTTTTTAAAAAAATAATAATAGAGATCAAACAAGAGAATTTTAACTTCTTTTTCATCTTTACTAATCATGTCAACTTGTTTAACTAGCATCAATCTCATCAAAGTTGGGGAATTAACACTTTTTTGGTACTAAAGTGGTGTAATTTCAACTTTCGGGATTCAGGGCACTAAAACTCAACTCCACACATTATTGGGCCGGGCTGAAATCATGGTTGAACAAAGTAGGCTTAGGTTGGGCTGAAAAGATGGACATTGGTGTTTAGTGGTGAAATATGATTTACCTAATGAATTACCCCTACATGATGCGGTGAAATATGATTGGATCATAATTTTTTTTTAAAAAAATATTTCACTCTCTTTTAACACATTATTTATATGTAAATCAATATGTAATTCTTCATATAAATTTGAGAAAATCTGCAAAAATCAAGACATAATTTACATTTTGTTTAGTGAAAAAAATAATAATAATGGATTTATATAGATAAGGAATGTGTAATGCACACATATACACACACGAATTTGATCTCCTAAACACGCTGTTTAATTTATGCTAAAAATCATGTTTAGGTGGCAAACAAACTATCCACTAATGCAGTGCTACTTTTTTATGCTCATAAAGAAGTATAACTAAATATTATATTTATTCTACACGAATATGTATTTTTTTGATATTTTTAAAAAACACACAAATAACGTTATTAAATATCTTCGGAGAATATTATGCTCCCAAAGAAACAAAACTTTTTATATATATCATTATTTCAGAAGAATATATCGCATTACTGCTCCTAAAGAAGAATAAATAATATATATTAACATTTTTAAATAATACAATGTCGTGATACTGAAAAAGCGCAATAGTACAATATGAATATTCTAGAATAATATTTTATATTTTCATCCTGAAGAAGTGTAACTCTTCGTATACTATTATTTTAGAAAAATATTAAACTATAAGTTTTTTATTGAATAAAGCACAAATTTTATATTCTGTTAACGTTAGTTATAATTAGATATGAGATCTAATATTTTATAAAATTATATAACTTTGCTTCTAATGAGTAAATCCTTCAATAAATTAATATTTATAAATAATAATTTATTGTTACTCCTAAAATAACATAATATTTATAATTAATATTATTTGTTCTTGAAGAGTACGACAACACAACTTTAAAATTTCAGAAGAACATTGAGTTATTGTTCATGTAGAAGTATTAATCTAAATATCATTATTTAAAAGTAAATAATAATATTTTGTGTACTCTCGAAATAGTATATGTCTGGAATAATACTATATCATAAAAAACAAATGAAAAAAAGAAGAAGCTTCATCATGTTTTATAAATGCTAATATATGATTTTCGTTTCATTAAGTCTTATTATTTTCATATATGAACATTTTTATATTATCAAGTGAAAAACTTTATAAAGGCTAATATAGACTAACATAATGAGAAGTTCATGTATTAATATCAAATCGAACAAATATTATGCATAACATACTTTCGATGTTAAATTGTTCGTTTATATTATGTTACTTGGTTACTCATTGGGAGTACATATTGTATGTCCAAGTATTTCATTAATATTCTCATGAATACCTATAGAAGAAAGAGAAAAAAAACTTGAAGCTAATATTGCTACAATTGAAGCAAATATTGTATTGAACCAATAACTCTAAATGTATCATTGTTTGGCATAACTTGTTAGATCATCACTGAATCAATAATGATGCAAAACATTGATTTGAATAAATATTAATTTCTTTTTTGGACATTGTGTACAAATTTTAATAAGAAATCTAGCCGTTTTACAATCAGGGGGACCCATCGTTGTAGCTATTACTGACTGCTTTTTACAAATCAATTAAAGTAGACTGGGGAAAAGATCATTATATCCCTTAATTTTTTTTTTCATTCAATCTGTTTAAGTGGGGCATTTTTTGGGATTTCAAAATAAAAAAAATGTGGTTGCTTTTTGGTTTGTCAGTGATTGCTACTGGAGCGAGTTCTCTTCATTATTCATAATGGTCGAATTTTTATTAAATTTTGGAAAGAATGATGCCCAAACGGGGAACTAATTTAAAAAACTAGAAAATTCTTCAATCTAATGAATCCATATATTATGGTTTTTTTTTTTTTAATTAAATTATTGATCATCAACCATCACTAGTTTTGTTGGAACTATAACCCTAAAATCTTGAAAGTTAATTACGGAGATATATGGAGCCTCATTACCCTCCATACTATCTAGATATAATTTATATCTAATACATATAATTACGATATGATTGCATCGTGTTGTAACCTAAAATTTACGATATTACCTGTTCAAATTTTAAATTATGAGCATAATTTTTAGATTATATCATTAAGACAATATATTATATTAGTGCAAACTCTTTATAAATATTAGTTAGGATGACCATAAATGATAAAACACAATTGAATGTTAAGTGTTTCCAATTAATTTTTTAACGATTGATATTGAGAACAAAGTACTTTTCGAATGCTACTTTATATTTAACAACATTTATACGGATCATGTCAACATCAAAGTCCTCCCCTTACAATAGGCTTATGGTCGAAGCTTTAATATTTTTCATTTCATGGTTTTTTATAATATAATATTTGTATAATTGATCTACTACAATGCACTGAGATGAATATTAAAGAATATTAAAACAGGTAAAGTTCTCCGGTCTCCCCAAATGAAATGTTTCTAAATGTGACATGTAAAGTGCATATATTTATGTCCGCTGAAATGTGACACGTGAAATTAAAGTGTAGCTTGGTGATATTTTCTACTAACTAGTAATAGTACGTTTCTTTAATTGTGATGAACTTATTCAATTTTGCACCTGATCATTGGGAAATGCTAATTTAAATTAATTTTTTTTATAATAAATATATGATTTACGAAAAATTAAATTTATGACCTGATTTATGAGAAGAAAAGTTAGAAACATGATTTGGTTTAATTTTCTCTTGATTTAGAGATTTTGGAACTAGAAAAAATTAAACTTTGAAACATATTATATCATTTATTTTGTTTTGAACATTTTAATTTATTGAGAAAATTATGCAAGCTACTCTTTTATTAAAAAATACACGTGAGGGAGTGGACTCTAACGAATTAGTTTCAATATCGTGCATTACACAGACATTAAGCATTTTGCCGGATTTGCAGTCTTCAAATTGCTCGCCTAAGAAATACAAGTTTCGATCGGCAAATTGTGTTGAACTGGTCACGATGGTTGTGGTGGTCTTGTTTAAGAGTCACATTTGGTCGTCGGACATGTGTTTGGTTTAGATCTTGGAGATGGTGGAAACCGAATTTATATTGTGGGATTGTTGTAACACTGTAGAAATGTTCTGCTATTTTTTTTGGAAATTCTTTTACGATTTTTATTGTTTTATATAATTAATTCATAGAAAATTATGATGGTAGCTTTTACCCTATCTCAAAAATATAATTTTAAAAATAACATTTGCTTAATGACCCTTAATCCTCCCTATAAATGGGGAAAGAGTATTTTTATTTACATCTCTTCGTAAAATAATTAGCCCCTATTTGGTACACATTAAAATTTCTATTCTCATTCTTCTACTCATTTTTAATCATACATTTTTTTAATAAAATAATATTTTTCATCGCATCAATAACTTTTTTTTTTCAACCACGCATTCTCTATCAATCTATTATTTCAAAATATATTCTTCCAAAATAATGTGGTTCAAACACACCCTAAATGTGATAATTTGTAGAGAAATTATATACAAATTTTAAAAAATTAGAAGGGTTAAGATTTTGTTAAAAGGCACGAGGAAAAAAGTAAAAGAA
>CAIGRN010192069.1:0-23256 GCA_903798345.1 Fraxinus anomala
GTGCACTAATGATGTGATCATATGCAGGTATTCGCCCTAACATCCTACTCATAGCATGCATGTGTGCCAGTTGTTCGAGCTTGCCAGCCTCAGAATGAGGGGAGGGCGGCCTTGAGCTGTAATACCTCGGGAGCCAAACCTGCGATCCGTGAAACCCGGACATGTCGGGAACACCTGTTGTGGACATGTAACATAAACTAACAAGATTATAAGAAAAATTCAACTTAAAAGACAACTAATGATCTATAAAAGTTGATAGTATATAGCACAATCACAAGTTTTACAAGAACATAGCAACTAAAATAATTGCTTCTTTATTTTTTTCTTGCATGGAAAAATACAAATACCAATTGTGCAAGCCAAAAGCTTGCATTTCTAAGACTAGGGACATTTGCGCATGGACTCCATTAGTGTCGTCTCAATGAGCATTTGAATCCCTCGACCTGGGCTTTTGTTTAACAATTGCAGCTGAATACGGAAGTACAATAACTAGTACATGTACAAAATCTTCTTTCGAATCATCTTCAAAATCCATAAGGGCTTTGTATAGGCAGTGTGTTGCGTATATGTACAACTTCACCTCAGCAAAGCCAATAGAAACATGAACACCAGAAATTTTTATTCATTGGCACCAATTTTTTTCTTTAACTGCAAATGACTTCGACAGAAAGTTTCTTCATAATATTTGGACATGGATCTCCTCCAAAGATCTCGGGGGTTACAGGTACAGCACAAGATTGTTGCCCAATGCAGTACTGCAAGATAAAAATATGATGCAGGTAAAGGTCAGACCATATATATTCGACAGTATGTAAACAAGATTTTATCTTCTTTTTCTTCTTTAATTGTGTACTGCTATCAAATTCTTCGTGCCTAACATTCCACACAAAAGGGCATCTGAAATACTATGAGCGGAGAATTTGCAAGTCCGTAATACCTTTTCAAAAACATCATAAGAATGATGGGCATGACAACTTCCCTCTCGGAAGCTTCCGCAGATGCCTTGAGGAGTTCCAAAGCTAGCAAATTTGATAGATGAGATCTTCTGACCGGGAGCACACGAGAGGTGAGCTTTAGGCCTCAATGGTCTGTTGACTTTCCCTGATGCTTGCATTTGCCAATTCACCAATGTTGGCTGCCATTCATATATATCTGCACACACGCTTGCTAACTCTCTTTTTGCCAAGAATATCCCGTTGGGATTTCCGCCCCATTCTTCAAATATAACCAACAAGTTTCCAGTTGGACGAAGCCAGGATTGAGGAACGTGATACCTGAAAATAATCATTCTTGATTTAGTCAAATATCATGTTTAACTACCTCATCTAAAACCTCAAATTCTTAGGGAGAGGACGTAATATTTAAATTCAGTACTCAACACGACCTCTCACTAGCTGGGCCAGTTTCATGGTTTTATTGAAGTCTGACCACTGCACAATTTTCAGAAATGGGTGATAATGAGACTTGAACTCAAGACCTCTGACTTTCTCATACCATTGACATGCTAAATGCTTAAGTTATTAGAGGGATGACAGATTAGTTTATTTAATTTAGTCTTCAACTTGTTATTTATCATAAAGAAAACAGTGGAGGTATCCATATTACCATCTCTGAGAGGCTTCCCCACACTTGCTAAGGCATTTCTTTTCGTTGAACCAACCGGCATAATTACAGGCACCGCAATTGCCAGATGCTTTGTATTGATTCCAGTAGCGTCCAATGCTTTGACCATTTATCCACACCTGACCTTTACTCATGGTATTCATATCTAAAGCCAAAGGCTCGTTTCCACCCGGAGCATTGAAAGTAGTCTGGAAAACAAAACAAAATTTGTAGCGTGCCAGGGATTTAGTAGCTTTAGAAAAAATCAACCAATTATAAACTTGATCAACATGTTTCAGCAAGATCCCCCAATTAGCATGTTTGGTTAAGCTAAAAAAAATACAAGTTACTTTTAAGAAATTTCTTTTTTCAAGATAAGATGCTTTTTTTTAAATGTAACTCTTGCTCGAAATAAGTTGCTGTCACTGCATCGTTGGCCCCACTCCCCGTGACAACGTACTATTGGCAATCTACATAGGAGTATCTGAATCCTCTAAACAAGAATGACACTCTCACCTTGTACCATGTTAGTGGCTGCCTTTGAGAAATAGAGGAACCTTCTACCCATTCAACGGAAGAGCTTCCACTGAGAGAATGAAGACTCAGAGCCTCTCCTTTTAGACCAACCTGGTTGAGAAAATAGTGGCAATTAGTAGTGAAATGATATTTAGCAATGAGATTTATGAGACACAAAATTGAATTTCAAAAAACTAACCTTGTACGACCATTTTTGCCATGTCAAATCCCATTTACCTTTGTTAAGACCACTAAGTGAAACTGGACCAAGAACACCAGCATTCCACGTTTCAAAATGAGGACCAACGTTCTATGTTCATACACAAGAAGATTCTACAAGTTAATATCACACATGACAATATAGTATGAAAGTCAGATTTTCTTAAAAGAATTCCTGATTTATAAAGAGAATGCGTGCAGTCATAGAAGGTTGTGTGAGTGCGTGTATGTGTGTGTGTCGTGGGGGGGAGAACAGAGAGAGAGAACCAACCGGGAGACCAACAGAAATGCTCAGTAGAGAAATTTTGTTGACGCCAACTCTCAGATTTACACCTTGACTGAAAGTTAATTTGGGGTTTTCTAAACTTCCATAGGTAGTTCCTGCCAAAGAAATCCAATTGAACCTTTTATTTTTCCACAAAATGAACAAACTGAAGAAGAGTGATTCCAGAGTCATTATATAATTAAATGCTTAGCTAATTTGCACCAAACGAAATTTCTGTTTCCGGATTTTAATAATAATATACAACAAGCTGCCCACCTGATAATTGACCATTAATGAAAACATGCAGAGCATGGCCGGCCGAATAGACTGTAAGAACAGGCCACTTCCCACCTCTCAAAAATCCTTCACGGGGGTCAATCTTCACACTGAATTAAAAACCAATGAAGAAGAAGATAAATATTGACGAATCAAAAAAGAAATACGGGTTTTTTGTAATGCTAATACACAGATCACTAAAGGTTACAAAGGCACTTACTCTGTTGAATACCACAAATAATCAGTCATGTCTCTGGTGGTATTAATCTGCTCCAACAATCCAGCTGCCGTAAATGAATTGTCTTCGTACGAGGCTGTCTCTTCATTGTATGACTGCCAAGAAAACCCTCTAACAGGGGTCATCTTCATCTGTGCACTTTGAGAACCAATCTTCGCACAAAATTTTATATTGATATCAGTTTTAGCACATTATACAAATCTCCATGTCTACACATGCATGTAAATCAAATTGAAACGCCTTTCTCTTACCCTTGCTGTGTTATAAACAGTGTTCTTGCAATCAGGAAGGATACTGATTGACCAAGGAGGCAGGTTATAATGCATATTCCTGAATGACACCTTTGCAAAAGAATGCTGGTTGTAGTTCGCAAGAAAAGCAGCGCAAGCTCCGGACTTGGAGTTAAAAACATGAGCCTGTACAGCACAATGAACATGTGGCTTTGGGTTCATTCCCATTTCTGGACTAGGATAAGCAGTATAAGCTAAAATAAGTTATATCTAACCTCCTGATAGTTTCCAAGTGATGTCACAGTAGGATCTCCCGACACTAGTGCATGCTCACATAGCTTTATTGCTCTATGCAAATCTTTCAGATGACCCCACTTCGGTTGTCTCAATAGTCCTGGATATGGGAAAATGAATTTCCATTATTTATTTGCTTTATATTTTTCAATACATCTAACAATGTTATGTCCAAACACAGTCGTGAAAAAGGATTCATGTAGGCGATCCCAAATTTATTGGGATAAGGCTTAGTTTGTTATTGCATTACTTTGGCCGAAACACAATATTTATATGGAAATTAAATGGTTTGCATGTTTTAACAAGACATAAAACTATAGTAGGACTTGCATGCAGGAAAAACACAGTAACTTATAGGACCTGCTTTCTACAATATGTAGATTGTAGAAATGTTATATTAGCTATGACATTGAACTTCTTGAATACTAATATTTTGCAATACTGAAATAGTGAAAATCACTATTTGTGTGTGCTTATTTCAATTGACGGCATTTTACCCGTAATTTTCGATGAGAACTAGATGCCACCTATAATGAGGTTGACTGCAATTAATATAACCACATGTTACCATCACAATCACCACGTCAGTACCATTAAGGTTTTTGATTGTAATTTAGTATAATAAAATATGTATTCATTTGGTCGCCTCTTAATTCATCATCGAAAGACAGAAATTACACTTTCACTTGATGTGGCAAGTTGTGAGTGGTAACAGGCTTTAAATTGTATCTAACTCTGCTTCCTGCTTCATGGAATTCAAATTCAAACCTTCACAGAACATATTCTAGACGTGATATATGTAGTATGCAAGCTACATATTGAATAAAAAACCTTGCAGAAAACACAACTCTAAGACTAATCTTGTTTGCTTACCATATTCATCAAGGGGTGCATCATAGTCATAGCTCGTGGCAATAAATGGACCACCGGCAGTCCTGCCGAAGTTTGTTCCTCCATGATACTGAACAAGAAGAGGTGAAAGAAATTAAGCTGAAATATTATTGATAATTTCTTAAAAAATTAGAAAATTCAGTTAACAGTCAATTTACCATGTAATAATTTATGAAAGAACCCCCTTTCTGTATGAATTTTGCTACAGAAAATGCCAAATCTTCTGCCGGACGGTAAGGAACTGGACCTCCAAATTCAGTAAACCTACAAGAAAGGATATACCAGGATAATCAACCGTTAAATTTGTAGAATTTTTTTTTTACTGACTCCTTTAAAGATGTGCAGCTACAGAGAATCACAAATAGCACAGGACAAGTTTGGAAGTTTACCACCCAGTCCAGGCTTCAGTCCACATTTTTGGTTTATAAGCTTTGTTGGGGGAGAAGTAGTCACAATAGAAACCATTGCACGTATTAATCTGCATGATGAACAAAGCACGTTGAATTTAACTTCAAGAGAAAAATAAAATAAATTCTAATAGACACAAGATTTTCTCATTTTATTGAAATATATTCTAGTGCAATAATGGAATCCTATTTTGATGGAGGTGTTTTATTACTACTGTACCAACTTTTGACAGTGAAGACTTGAAAAATATTCTTTAAAATAACACGAGATATGGAACTATGAGAAAATTATCATGAACAAGGAAATATGTTCATCGTCATCATAGGCAAGATTCAATGGCCTGCAATAACTTAATAAAGAAAAAGCAAAATAAACTTCATATAGAAGGAGACAAGATATAGTGTTACATGGGGACCTGCTATTAGCTGCCTAACAATTAACATGGTGTGCTAACTATTGAGAAAGGACAACAAATGATGACAAACAGAGTGCGAAAAGAATAATATCAAGTATTCAATCATACTTACAATTGGATCAGGAGCATCGTCTTGTTTGCACATCACCCACGGTACACCAGTGCCAAGATCCAGAGCCATCTTGGCTGCCCATTGTGTGTAAGCTCGACCGGGTGCACCGAGCTCGTATTCCATAGGTCCATACTCATTCTCAATCTGTCATATACATCAAGATACTTTTTTTCAATTCGAATCCTGTTGCCTATTTGTACTAAGTACCAATGTCTCGAGAATATTGTAAAAGTGGGAATTTGGAATGTGTAAAAACAGAATAAATGGAGTATTTTGAATACCTGGGATAGAATAATAGGACCACCCTGAGATTCATACAATCTTTCAGCTTTCATCATATTCACAATCTTGGTTGTGAATTTTTGCATAGCAGCCTGTGATTATAGAATTTCAGAACCAAAAATATGAGCACGTAATTAGAAAAGTATTCACATTCATGGTGGGATTAAAGAAGTTAAAATCTTGTCGACTATATCGTGCATGACTATCCAGTAATCTGTACAAACGTGCCCTTATAGAAGAAGATAGGGATGCCAAATTATTATTTGCCTAACCTTAAAAGGCCCATTATTTGTCCTGAAACTAATGCCTGGGACATACTTGAGCCAAACAGGAAAACCCCTGAAATTCAAACAATAAAAGATGCTCAAGAAACAAAAATTATGCTGAAAAAGGGATTTTTTTAATTTATTTCTACAGAAATTTCATTTTCATTCTCTAATATTACCCAAAATTCCATTCAGCACATGCATAGGGGCCTACTCTGAGATGAACATAAAGCCCTGCTTGCTGCACCAGCTTAATAAACTTCACCAGATCATATCTTCCTCCAAAATAATACTGCAAAAAAAAAAAAAACATAAATAGATATGTATTTTAACCCCTGAAGAAAAATTTACTGCTCTATGTATAGTTTAGGGGAAAAAAAAAAAAGTAAAGATATTCATAAAATGGAGGTAAAAGTTATTTACTTTCCCAGGTTCAGGTTCATGCCCATTCCAGAAAACATAAGTCTGTATCACATCCAAACCTCCATCTTTCGCCTTCTGAATAAGATCTGGCCACATCTGATATACCAAAAAAAAAATGCTTCATGCGACCCTTTTATGGAAAAGATATTTTTTTCTGAAAGGTCTCCTCAAGAACAAATTCTTTAATACGCGTAAATTCAAAAGTTTTTCTTATGTTTTAATCAAATATTTTTCATCAATCTACTGTTAAAAAATGCAATGGGGCTCTAAAATAATATATTGTCTTACTGCACTTCATTGGACGGGAATAGACAGATATTTTACTGGACAGACTCGACAATATATAGAATAAAAACACCTTATTTACCAGGAAAACGAAAAACAAAAGAAACAATAATGTGCATTTGTAATAAATATACCTCCGGTGTACTTCTTGGATAGTGAATGGAACCAGAGATAAGAATCCTCCTCTGTCCATTCACAGAAATGGCCTTATGGTCATATGAAACAGAGGCTGTTCCACAATAAACCCATGAACTCAAAAATACCATTACCACATGCAAAATTGCAATGTTCAAACTCATAATGCACCCTTTAGTTTCAAGATTGTAACTTTACACACACAAAAAAATAACTTTTTTTCCCCACTGAATAGCTTATTCTTAGATTCTACTTTCCCTTTTGCACTTTATTCTCTACTTATTTTCACTAGAGAAAAAGGAGGAAACAAAGATAAAAATAATGAGTGAGTGAATTCCAGAGAGGTCGTGTCACGGACTGAATGTGATAAAAACAGCAGAGGAACTTGGAAAAATGGGTGCTTTGCAGCTGCTTTTAAACACCGAAATTGAGTGGTTTTGAGATCGGTGGGCCCATTCATGGACATTGGGTCCAACATTGGACTCCCTTCCACGTTTACACTAATCCGGAACTTCATCCGATGAAGCAATGGACTCATTTTTGTCTATTATCTTTCTACATATACGTTTATAGGTGGTTTCTTCTTTCTTACGATGAATTAGACCGTACTAACTAATTTCTATTTTATAAAAATACGAATGGACAATTTGATTCAATCAAAAAAACTAAAAAATATCGTCCAAATGCAAATGGATCAAAATAATCGAACTAGTTGGTTCAACTCCTACTTCGATTCATTCACCTCGAAAATTGACCATATTTTACCATTAATTTGACTTTTAACCTTTTACGTACGAAATGAAACTGGAAATACATTTTAAACAATTTCGTTGTACACTAATTCACGCTTCATTGAATATAGCTATATTCTGATTCGTTTCTATCTATGTTACGTATGTATTTTATTCATTTGGTAAGCAAATCGGACAAAATTAGGATGTAATAGATAAATAAGTAAAAATCTTGTCCATGGTAATGTTTAGTACTGTATAATAAATATATATTTATGGTAATTCTTTTTTTGCTTATTCGTGTACAAAATGCAAAGATTCTCTAGTCAATCTCAATATCGGTCCATCCATTTGTTGTCCAATTAATTTAGTCATACAAATTTGTTGCCAACTCTTTGTTGTCTGCATTATATGTTTGTCTTCGTGTATCATTAACCCTACGTATTCCAGCACGTATGATTCACGCGCAAAGATTCAGCTAAGACAATTGGGCTGTGTGTTTACATGCTTATGTGAAGCGCGACAAGGTATCTTTTAATGCTAATTACGTGTTAATTTGTTAATCTCCACTCAAATTTTGAATTTAGATGTTTGTCACGGACTCGCGGGTTACGTTTTAAAGGGCTCGATGAGCTTAATTCAAATTTAATTAATTTGGATAAACATGTCTTTGTCATATTTTAAAATTCTAGTCTAGAAGTCCAAAAGTATAATTTAGAATTTCTATAGTACGAATTTATTATTTATGAACGTGTCGAAAAAGGAGAAGGGAACGATAAGAAGATTATAGGGACGAGAAGAGGAGGAGATTAAAGGCTTGGAGTGAAAGTGACAAATGTAAAAGTGACGTTTAAGATCGTGTGTATAATTGTAAAATAGTGGAAAGGTAACAGAGTTTGTATAGAAGGTGTCAAGTTGGATATTATTCGATCTTAATAGCAATTTAAGTCAAGTTTGACTGTTGTAGTCCTTGATAGATTTGATGTTTTTATTTTTATAAAAACTTTTACGTCTTCATTTGGCCAAACATGGTGTCAAGGGCCGCAGTTTTGCTTAAGCAGACTACTGTCACACGGTGTCTCTTACTGTGCTTGAAGAAAGGCACCCTGTGAAACATGGCCTAGCATCAACAAGGAAAAAAAAAAGAACTTTCACTTTTCATATAACTTGCAATTGCCTTAACGCCCAGAGAGTGTTGATGGGTAAGATTAATACCGTTGGTTGAAATGTGAGTTTGAGCATAAATTGATTTGTTCAAAATATGAACAGATTAAAAGAAAAACCCTTTTTTTGTCCTGTTAGATGATCATTATTCTTTGTTTAAATATGTAGAGGTAATTTAGAAGAGCAAAAATTTAATTAATTTTTGTGTCACCGTCAAGAAGAAAATTATATATAGGTTACATCAAGAAGAAAAATGTGCACTACACAACAATGACGTTTTTATCAAACAAATAGTAGTAAATTTAATTGCGATTTTACTAATTGATAACAAGCGTGAATCTTAATTAAGACTTATCACTCAATTTCACATAGGATTAATATATATACACACACACACGCTTGTATATTAGGGTTTATTATACGAGTGGGATTTGCTAATTTCACTTGTCTAGTTCAACATATGTCTTGAGTAAATATGTATTAGAGGGATAATGTGGTTTGGCTCGAATTTTTGGCAAACGTAAATATACTAGTCAAAAAACGATTTTTTTTGAGTGTTGGTAGCATAGTAAAGAATAAAACTAACTTGCTCAATTTGATTCAATAATTCTCGAACTTTGCTAGAAATGGACCAATTTTGACGTTCAAGCAATTTTGGTTCATTACATTTAGCTTGTTTACCAACTATTAAAAAAATGCGGAAACCAACAAAGAACTCGAACACCGAAGAGATCCCACAAATTCTCGATCAGTACATCTTTGATTCGATTATATTTAATCTTGACCAACATTACTGATTAACATTTATATAAATTTATACGTCTGATACACAAATATAGACAAACACACACCCATGTTTGTTGAGAAACTTGTACTTTCAGTAATCAAAAAGGAAATACTGGGGTTTACTTGGCGGGAGGAGGAAATAAAAACTACCAGTTTTGGGTTAAAAATAAGCCATCTGTTTGTATTTCTGTTAAAAAGCCAAAAGTGTTGCATCTGCATGCACTCCTTCAACTATTAATCTATGCATGATTATATACACACCAAACTCCACTCCCCCTACCCCACCCACACCCACCCCACCTTTTTTTTGTATTTAACCAAATCAATGAAATTAATTAATCCTAATAATTAGTTTATTTTTCAATAAAAATAGGCATGCACTACCTAATATATTATAATCTATCTTTTCAATCAGGTTAAGATGTCAACATCTTCCAATCAAAAAGGTCATCATCCACTATAATCATATGAAAAATCAATAGAGCCGACTATGTGAATTGATTTTTATAACTTACATATATTGAAAATTCTAATAAAGTTAAAACCGTCTCGAGAATATTTATAAGTAGTACTTATCTTTAAAAAAAATAAAACAAAAATTTGTTATCGTTCTAATATGCGCCAGAGGTATGCAGGACATCGTACTGACTTGAGATAATCCGAATTTTTATATTTTAAGGAATTTTGTTTAAAAATATATATATTTGAATAAGTTACTTTTTTTTTTTACTATTACGTAGTAAAATTACTATTGTTAAAATATCACTTTTTAAGCTCAACCAAACACACTAAAATATAGAAGTAATTTATCGAACTTAATTAAATCTTTCAATAAACTTAATGACAAAGCTAATTAAAAATTTAAAAAATATTCATTTAGCCGATTCAAATATTTTTAAAATGTTCGCGTAATATTCACTCATGGATTGGGAGTCAACATATTACATATTTTCTACATTTTCTTTAGTACACAATTATTTTCAAATCTCAAAAACGTTGATATTTTGCGACCACTCTAAATTTTTTTAATTTCCATTTTCAATATTAAAAAATGACACATTATTTTTGCATTTTATTATTAAAAGAAAAAATTTATTTCAAGAAAAACCCTGCTGAATAAGTAAATTCATAGCTATTAAAATTACAATTACCCAAATTTGATTCTTTTAACCTTAAACTGATCACAAAATTTGCAAGAAATAAAATTTAATTTGCGGAGGCTAGATTAACCAAATTACCCAAAAGGCCGTCAAACAAATTCTTTCTCTAGGAAGATTATTGCATTATTGGTCCTCAATCTATTTTTAAGTAGCAAATTGGTCCTTAACGTTTACTGAGAAATTATGAAATTCTTGGGTGACACGCGCAACTAATTTATGAGCATGATTAATTAGTTAGGGATGTAATGGGATCAAGCTGTCAAGGAAAAAAAAAATGAATGTTGCTTTCAGCAATTGTGTATAATTCTGTAATGATTAAGGGGTTGCTGCCTTAATTTGAATGTCATCTAATTTAAGCAACCATTTGGAACTTATATAAGCAAAAGAATTTGCCGTCGTAAGCTTCGTGAATCGTGAAGTATAGGACCAAATACGTAAAATCGAGATCAATATTGAATCAAATCTAATCATACTGGTTTGAGGAGACACAATATCTGACAATTTTTAACAAGTGTATGGGGTCAACTAAAAATAGACTTACACGCACCTTGATTTAGACTGAATGACTTTTCTATATACTTATTCTTGAGTAGTTCGAAAATATAATAATAATAATAATAATAAAAGAAAAAGTTATGTATCATAGCCCCCTCTACCCAACCCCTAACCACACACAGACATTATTTCCATGATGACAAATTTTCAACAAACTGCAAAGCTGTGAAGAATCTTTCTTCTTAAGGATAATGACATTCTTGATAATCAAATTCATAGTCACATGCTACAAGCATGCAACTCAATTGGATGAATTAACATTTGGTTTACCATTTACCTAATATGCTACACTTATTTAATCATGGATTTTGATTCAATGAACGAACTTGATGAATGTCTCAATCTAGCGAACTTTTTGGGATTCAATTATCAATTGTCTTATACATATTCAATTATCGTATTGCATGCTTTGAACGTCTCTAAAAAGCAATATTAGAACAGAAAAATGACACGTGAGATGATTTAGCAGTTGTCAAACATAGTTAGACAATTAACTCTTTATATGTTTTGTGAACCTCACTACTATTACAAGTGCGGGAAATACCACAATCTAAGTAACTTCTCAACAAATACAAAATTGAAGGCCTTTATACCAATTAGTTTTTTTTTTACTTAGCACAAGGGAACTCAATTGCGTCGAACTTAGTGCTAATTTTGAAACGAATATATTTGTCAAATCGATATATGTTGGTTTAGCATCCTAGGAGTAGGCTCAGTTTGCTTCCTTTCCATACCTTCTGGCTCATGTCTCATCACCCAAAATCACAATAACAAGGGAGAGATGAATTGGAGTTTTTCACGAAGTTTATAAATCGTGTCTTTCTCCATTAAAATCTCTTTCGAGACATTTTAATGACCTCTTATTTAATTGGACAAATACCTTATATTCGGATAGACGTTTTGCTCAATCTGTATCAATCATTTCAAATATATTGGCACAAACAAAATGAGAATGACATGTTAGCACAACAGTGGGACCCAAACACAAATTGTTGCTAACGAAATGATGGAACTCCAAGCTTCCACATTACCTAAATATCATCCTATCACATGAGGTTGAGAAAATTTTCACACACACAAATAATTTCAAGCAGCATGACTTGGCACGAACCCCTTCGAAGCCTCGTTTTATATATAAATAATTTAACATTAAGTATAGATACTTAGGAGATCATTTATGTATGTATATTTATAGATTTGGTTCCTAATTTAGTGTGCCCTTTTTCTCAATCCATTGAAGCAGGGGCATCTATCTTGAGTAAGCTCTAGAGGAAATACGAGGGGCCATTGGTTGAAAATCGCCAAAATTTATGAACTAAAAGGATGCTGCAATTAAAAAATAGTCAAATGTGGTTGACCCTAATATAACAATGTTTTAGATATGGTACTTGAGAATTGACTCAAAAAAAGTGTAGGTTCAATCGTCAAATAATTTTATCTATTGTAAAAAAAAAAAAATAGCATGAACTACCCAATTTTGGAGTGAACAAGCCAAACGATTTTAGTTGCAATTCGTCCCTTTCATTTTGATATCAGTTGGGTTAATCACAAATCGACTAGTTTTGAGCATGAACAGATTCTGATTTCCCAATATATGACTGATCTACCAAGCACCAGTTAAGCACTAAGATGACAAAACTAATTACATCGTCTATTGTAGTGTGCTACGTTATCTGGTGCTTAGGCGCTAAGCATCGGTTAAAAGAGGGAGAAAGCTTTTGGAATTCTTAACATATTTATTTATATTCCATCTATCGATAAATATAAGTTTGGTTGATGGTATGAAATGAAAAAATAAAAAGATTCATTAAACCAATCGGACCTTAATGATCAAGCAATGTTTTGTATCATTGCCGTCTTAACAGACCTTGAAGCTTTTTCATAATTAAATCTGCCTAACATGCCATTGGTTGCTTAACTTGTTAACTTTTTTTTTCTTTTTGTTGTTTGGACCAAAGACAACATAATTAGTTGTTAAACTAAACATCTTTGATGATTATAACGCTATAATTATGAAAATCGGATTAGACTAACGGTCTAATTGAAATTTTGATGAATCTAACTGAAAATAAATATGATTTGGAGGTGTCACCGAGATAGGCCCGGCATGGCGGAAGGCAAGTGTATTTTGAAAAAGGAAAATTGAAGAAAAATGGGTGAATTTGAGGTGTGTGGTTACTTTAACTCAATCTGATTTAGGATCCAATATGATTAATCGAGTTTCGTGTAGGCGGAGCCATTAGGATCCAATTTGATTAATCGAGTTTCGTGTAGGCGGAGCAACACGGTGTCACATGGGATCCAATGGACCCACAATTTTTTGGAATTTTTGTATTTGCTTTTTTTTATTATTATTATTATTCATCCTCTTCCTCTATGCGCGAACTTTTCTTTAAAGGCATAAATATAAAATCATTTGTTAATTTATCATTCCTTCCTAATATCTAGGGTTTGTCAATTTCATAAAAATTTAACGTTCACTATTGTTCAACTCGTCAAGCACATATATTTAGCTACGAGGTCACCTCTCTTCTTATCATCTCTCAAGTCTCAACCCACTATTATTGTTACATTGTTTCAAAAAAAAAATTTGTAACTTACGTTTTTTATCCCTCACAATGAAAAATGTCCCGTAAAATAAATTTGTAAAACTATTTTTAAAATTTTCAAATTTCGAATTGAAATCGTAAACGAGTCTTAAAATTGCCTGTTTCTTCTTGAAGGTAGCCTTAAAGAATGTTCGACCGCATAAATCAGCTCAAATTTATCCCGATTTAACTACACAATCAATCGATTTAAACGAGTTTCATTAAACTTTATTTCAATAGACTTAAATAGCTAAATTATTTTGTATATTGGTCGAAATGGGGCCAAACCCCATGTTCTATAACTTGACATTTGTTCAACAACTAGCATTTTGGGACCATAAGATCAACAATCAAACCCCATGTTTTATATTTGATTTTTAAGATCCAATTACAAAAATCAGATATAAAGTTTATTTATACAAAAATCAGATTTTAATTCAAATATTTAATATTATTAATACAACCAAAATTCATCACAAATCCTAATTACTCTCATTTATCTCTCAATACCCATATCTTTCACTCTCACATGACGACATCCCCTCTCCACCTATTCCATCTTCTCTCTATCCCTCCACCGATGATGTTGGACGTTGTGGGGAGAGGACCAACACCCGCTGCAAGAGAGCGGCGCCAACTGCGAGATCGATGCAGCTACAAGAGATTGACCCTGTGAAAAAAGAGGAGCGCCGCCACGACCTCTGCCTAGGAGGGTGGATGGCGATCCGTTGCAATTACGATGGTTTTGAGGTGATATTTTTTATCGTTGGCTGGTGGTGATTGTACTTACTGTGATGATAACTGAGACTGGTGGTGGTACTTGTGACGGTAGTGGAGCAGGCGGTTGTGGCGACGTGGCGATGGTGGGGGTGGTGTTGGTGTTGTTGGTATTGTGGTGGTAGTGGTTGTAGTTGTGGTTGTGGCACGATGGTATTGTTAGTATCGTGGTGGTAGTGGTTGTGGCGAGGCGGTAGTGGGGCGATGACGATGGTTGGTTGGTTGGGATGAAGAGTATTTGTAATCAATGCTTTGGGTGTTGTGACCAATAAATTGGTTAATTATGACAAATAAATAATTTGTGACTTAAAAGAACTTGTGATTGTGACAAAATTTGGAATTGTGACTCGGAATTTGGTAAGTTGTGATCAACTAATTCGATAATTTGTGACCAATAAATAATGTAACCTATAATTTTTTTGATTTGTGACCGTGAAGTAATTTGTGTTCAATTAATCGATAATTTGTGACCACATAGTATAGAATTGTGACTTTAATATATTTAATTAATTATTTCATAAATAAAATTTAATTAATATCTGATTTTTAAAATTTTAAACTTTATTTATTAGTTTTGAAATAGGTTATACTTAATATCTTAGATGTGAGATTTTCCCTTGATGTAATTACCATTGTATTCTTTGTATGGGTGTGCCCATAAATCGTAAGGCACAACCATATAGTACTTATCCAAAATATAAGCATAAGTACTCATTTTGAACTGTTTAAACTTTTAGATTAAAATTATCAGACTTGTGACAAAATCATAAAATTAAAATTTATCTGTTTAGTTGCTTGAGCTTGAGTGAGAATCGTTCATAATATAAATAAAATAAATATTTTTTCCTTCTTTCTAATTCAAACTACACAATAGCATTTGCAGTTTCAATTACAGAAAATCTAAGATAAAAGGGGCCAAGCATTGCACTTTATGTACCTATCGACCCACTAAATGCCCTCAATCCCACCTTTGCATTACACTTTTGGATCTCAGTTGTGATAAAGTTGAACATTGCAATATTGCGTTGATATTTTTGTCAACTTAGATTTTTAAACGAAATAATAATATAATTTATTTTCATAATTTTGAACTCGAGAATCGAGGAGTAACAAGTTGAGTCGAATCTGATTGGAATAAATGCTTAATCTATCTCGAAAAATATAAAAATGTTTCACCATTGGATAAGGATGACTCTAAACTCTTTTTTCGGGAGGAATATATATATATATATAAGAATTTTCAGACATCACGATATCCTAAACCAAGCAACTTTTTCATTAATTATTTCCATGAACATATAAAGACATCACATCAGTATTAGTGTATTAAAGCTGATTAAGATAGGTTGATCTTATCATCCTAGTCATGAAGGATATGGCTTGTTCTTGCCCAACTATATTACATTGCCACAACAAATTCAATGTGTAGATAGAGTCAGTTATATAAAACGTAAATGCATCGTCGAAAAGCGTAATAATTTAAAAGATATGGTTCGTATAGCCCAAAAGAGCGGCTAAAAGGGATTGTTATCCTTGTATGGGATAGATGTGCCACACAACATTGTGGTCTCTGGTAGGGTCCCTTTATCCATAGGAATAGTGAAGTTTGTGTCCCAGATTTCTGATGGCCTGTGGGGTTCTTCATTGAGCTGCATATATGAATTTTATCCACAAAAATCTGTTTTGAGGATTTATGCAGATATAAATCCCAGAAGAATTCTTTCGTAATTATCACAAGGCTGCTGCAAAAAATTCAACATCAATCTCGGTCACTAAATTAAATTATTCGATAGGGAAAAGTCGTATAATTAATTGGCATCACTATCCAATAATCCATCTTGGATTTAATCAGAATTCTCAAAGACCGCTATGAAACGCCAACATCGTCAGAGATGGCGGAGTAGAGGTATAAAAGTGGCCAGGATGCGAGGCACGCTTTAGGGCCGCAGCCTGAAAGTCTAGGCCCGTGGCTCGCATGGGGCCATATTGGGCTGCCCCAAAGTTGTGCCATGCCGAGCCATCACTAACCGTGTAGACTAGAAACACACACAAAGCACTGTATTTATAAAACAGATGGCAAATTTAACTACAACTTGATAATCTCAACTGCAGATCTACAAGGAACAATTGCCAAAAAGAGTATTGAAAGAACTGAGTATATGCGAAACAAAATCGACTTCTTAGTTGCAGATTATATATCTATTGGGTCCACATTAGTCTTGAAAGACACTCATGGAAAAAAAAAAAAAAAGGACACAGCCAATCCAGTGGGACTGAAAATAAACGTTGGGGAGGAATGACCAGTTGAAATAATTTGATTAATTTGTATATACCTTAGGAACAACTAACAAAGACTGTTCAAATAACAAAAAGGAGTCTTGCCTGACGTATTGTACGAGACTCCTCACTGCCTGTAGAAAATGGAAGAAAAGAGCGATACATTCAGTCATATACAGCAAAGGACAACATAAATTGATCAGAATGACAGATAACACAATTACATGGTCTGAAGTTATTCCTCTACCAGAGTGGCTTAATAAAATCTCCAAAATTGTGGTAATCTGATGTTGTAAGATACACGTCAATGAATAAAGCAACCCACTCAAAATAGGAATAAATTAAAAAGAAAAACAATAATTCAATCCTCACCATAACAAGAGGCAACCTCTTCTAATGCCCTTCAAGAGGCAGTTATTTGTTGGGTTTTAACGTTTTCCCCCTACAAGTCATTGGATTTAGGGACACAAATTGCACAAATTCTAAGTGTTTCAATCAAATTCTTGTGTATAAAATTTTCCAATCAGATACCATTTCAAATACCAGTTTGTCGCTTTTGAAGTGTAAGCACTTTTAATATCTGTCTTTTCCAACAAAATGAGAACCACCTAAAAAGTTCACTTTCACAAAAAACAAATATACAACAAATCTCATATCATTTTCTGCAGAGATTCTAATATTTTTGAAATCATAAATTGTGTAGAGACCAGAACGAGAGAGTGATTCTAACATGTATGCTTCATTTTTCTGGAATCAGTGCATATTATGAACAGCACATTATAAATTTCCACTTATAAATCTGTAACGGCCTCCCTATACCTACTAAAGTTCTAATCTCTGATGCTGATGGACACAACCGAAGGTGCACATTTGTATGTAAAACATCGGCCAGCCCTTAGGTTACCAATAGAATTGACCACACTATTCTCGAAAAGACATCATGCCTTAGAAAGCGAAGGTGGCTAAGAGACCCAGGCGAATTCTACTTTGATAGGAGAGAGGACTCCTGAGGAGACTAATAAATAATAAGAAATACTCAATAAATCAGTTTATGGCAAAACAGCACAAAGAGCATGGGGTGGTGAGGGTTGTTTCACAGGCAGCAAGAACCTTTGTTGGAGAAAGTAAACAGAGAGAGAATATGAAATATTTACAAATGCATATACAAAATAAGAGAACTTCATACTTTATCCTAAGCAAAGACAGAAATTATTTCAATCTATACAGACAATAGTTGCAGGAAATAAAAGTGCAAAGTTTATGAAAAGTCATGCTTTTTGAATGTTAGAATGTGCGGAACTTACTATTTGATTTCTCTTCCATCAGCTGTAGTAGAAGTATCAGTGGAAAAGCCTAATTTTACCATGATCTCTTCCAGCTGTTGCACATTTGTCAGGTACAGATAACCAACCTATAATGAGTATTACTAGTTAATGTTTCTACTAAACAAATTGTTTCCAAATCATGAACTCAACCACGCATATCTTATCCACCTACAACCATCTCAATCACATAAAGGAATTTGGATGGTAGCAGTGCCTAATTCGAAGAATGCATGGCAATAAACAAAGGAACTAAAACCAAAAACATAAAGTTTCCATAGTTGGGTTATTTAATAGAAGCTGGAAGATGAGAATGCTTTACAAGTTAAATCAAAGCATGCCAAGAAACGTGCGTCATGAATATTAATCATTTCATGAAATGTAGTGACACGCCTGTTAAGGCATTTTTCCATTGAAAATCAAGTTCCATACCCACTCTATTTCAGCTAAAATTTTAGGAATAATATTTTCAAAATAATTAAGCCCTTGCTTGAGGCCCATTTTGAGAGAGAAAAAAATTAATTTTTGAATAGTTATTTTTGGAGAACGTATGGTTAAAAATGAAGAAAAAGTTTCGATTTATGTGTAATATTGAAGAAAGAAAATTATTTTCTCTTATTCAATAGTAAAATATACCGCCCTATTAATAGTACAATATTGAGAAGAAAAGGAAAAGAATCTCCTAATTTAGGAGAAGAAAAAGACTTCCTAATTTATCTAACTGACTATGAAAAGAAGGAAAGAACTAAACTAAACATAGTAAAAATAATCAACCATAAGATTACACTAATACACACGATTTCTACACTCCCCTCAAGTTGGATGGTAAATGTTGACAATTTCCAACTTGTGGACGAAATCATCGAAACTTTGCCTGGGTAGTCATTTGGTAAATATGTCATCAGAATAAGTATGACTTGGTTACAGAATTAGAAGTGCTCCATGAATTTTTTTTACCGTTTCGCATTCACTTCAGTTTGGTCCACGTCGTTAAGGGTTTATAATCTCTCTATGCTAAACTAGATTAAAGATTAACGAATGATTTGATGATTAGCTACAAGTGGAAATTCTAAATTATGATTTGTCTTCCATGTCCTCAAGTTGAACTCATAGTCATGGATAAACAGTGATTGTGGCATTTCCAATTCTGGGGCCAGATGTCAAAATATACAAATATACTGGAAATGTCAACTTGAGATATTATATTATTCAAAGAACCTAACGGAGTTTTTTGCTTAAATTCCAGATGGAGCTTATTAACTCTTACAAACATAATTACTTGAAGTCTTAAGACTTGCAATGACAACCAATTTGATTCTTAGCTTTCAAAATATCAAGATGAAGTTACACTTCAAGCAAGACCTACAGAAGTACCATCACTTTCAATCCAGTACCAGCATTGAATGAGTAAAAACTGAACACTAGTCAAAGTGATTAGTAGCTTACCTTCAGTCTAAGCAATTCATCTGAAATGGAAAAGAAAAGTTACTAGCACCAGAATTCATGACTATGCAGTCTTGGTAATGGAATATATTTGAAAAAAAAATAAAAAAAATCAGGTTAGATAGGAGAGAAAGACTCACAACTATGGTGACAAGTTGGGCAAGGAAACATCTAAAAATCCTAGTTCATGAGACAAAAATCTGGCAGTTCTCTCATATAAGTTAGAAACTTAAACCTTTATCATGTTCTAGTATGGGTTGGCAGAATAGAGTTTAGCTGGTGTATTGTCTGTTCAAAGTAAGACCAGGACCTGTTAAAGATTATTAACTTCCAGACAGGAACTTGAAAAGGGTAAAACAGTCGTTAGATGAAGGATGCGTGATTCTCACATTAAGCATATTGAGGGAAGGAAAAAAAGAACGTAAGCAGATACAGTACAAACCTTTCCTCTTGTGATAAGTAATTATCATTAATGAGCTTCTGCAGCATTGCATCCTGAAACAGAGCAAGGACACACTACTCATTTGCTTCTCTCCATATAATTTAGAAATTTCAGATAATAAGAAATGCAACTAGACACATTTACCCATTTACAATTACCCTTAGTAGTTAAACTGTTAACAGCATAACTCACAAAGATAGACATGCATAAAAAGGATGATGAATAGAATTACCTGGACACACTATGACTTGTGAAAAATCCTCTGGTTACGTGGCAGCATTTTGTACCACTTTTTATGTGAAATTATTGATTAATAAAATCGCTAGCGATTACTAGGTAAACGAAATCTGAGAGCAGATGTGCACTTGCATTAAACGCACAAGAGGGAGGCAAGCAGTATAGTCTCACACTAGATATTATTTGTGAGGCTTAGCATAGAAAACTTGTTAAGTGGAAAACGAATAATGTAAATAACTCCAGAACTAAAAGGTATTTAAATGCTAAGTCCCAGTGGAAAGAGGACCACCAGCTTCTGAAGCTGATGCAGTTAGAACTCCTTGTTTATAAGAACTCAAGTTTGTAAGCAATGTACGAGGTGGAAAAATCCTAAAATATAGTTAATTAATGCAAATCTTCGAAAGTTCTCAACATAAAGGATATCGCAGTCATACCTGGGCCTCACAACGCGCCACTGCCATCACTCGATCATTGTATTCTTCAATGTTCAATGGAGGAAGCAAAAAGAGCCTGCGAGCATATAGCTGCATGTAATTCACATGGCAAAAGAAATGAGAAATGTATAAAGAAAATCTGAAGAAGGCAGTAATCTCTTTCAAACAAACAGATTAACTAGATGTTACACAGTATATGCTTACAACCTTCTAAAGAATTATAACATAGTAATCAGAGTACAATTGGGTTCAAGTTCGATAATAGACCACGACCTTCAGGTCGAGTACTAGCCTATATATGTATCTATTATGTTCCTTGTTTCCATTACAAACTTTGACATGGTACATCTATGAAAGACTGGAGATAAATAATCACCAAGGCTGCTTCTTGTATTCAATTTTCAAAATTTCTACTTTTTATCGTATGTTTGAACCAAACAATACTACAGTTTCAAACTTGTTGGTGCTCTCTAAATTGTTCAAGTCGTCATCGAAATAAACTCGCGGATCTAAAAAATAAATAATTTGGCACCACATAAAAAATTCATTAATCAATGTAAAGAACAAAACAAGCTAACCAAATAACTGTATATTGTGGATCAAAGGTGCTTAAATGCTTCTTGGAGACAGTTGATGCCTCCCCACAGAAAGAATCGATGGCAGCAGATGGGAGCATCGTTAACTGCAGCAGCAGGTTTGAGGTTGAACTAAGACCTGCTAGGGTAGATTCAAGAGTAACACTCTACTCTTGGACCAATGTATTCTTTCCATCTATCACGTGTCTCTTAACATAAAATAACTAATAAGATACCTATATAAAAAATCTAGGTTTCTCCAAGTGAGGCATTTATGACAATCTTTCTAGAGAGAAGAAACGGTGCATAGATTGGACCTCCATGTATATTTATGACTCTTTTTATCCAGCTACGTCAGGCTACAACAAAACTAATCAATGTGCCAATATTAAAAAAATTTCTCACAAACAATATTTTATAGCTTCAACAACATTTTGATCATTCCCACAAGTTACATTTAGCTCCCATGCCCATGCCAGTGTTCAGTTTCCAGAACTCCAGTGCAGGGCCTAGACAGTGTCACTATCTTAGTGTCCATAGCCTCCTAACTGAGACTTTGCACTCTCACTCTTCTATTTTATGCTTCCAACAATACAGTGTTGTTATTGGAGTTTCAGTTTCTCTCTAAAACCCATTTTAACATCTGACGTTCACTGTTTCAGTCTAATTAGATATGACCATGTAACCAGTTAACTAAACAAAATTATATTTATAACCATTACAACTAAAATTCAACATCTTCTTGCGAATTTGGTTTGAAGCAAAGAGAATAACCAATTTGAAATAAAGAGATCAATCTCAAAAGCTGACATACCTCGTAAATACAATCTCCAATATAAGCCAATGAGCGGCATTGAACATGGTGCGAGGCTTCTCCAGTTTTGGTGGACTCGACAACCATCTCTCATTCCCCATATACGTATCCCCCAATTCCGCTGTCACATTCAACGTACGTATAAATCAACAAATTCTCAAGAAAACACAATACATGCCTGTTTATATCCAGAAAATCCATTATTTAAAGGCCCAGCCAAAAAAAAAAAGCTCAGATGGCAATTATTACCTTGTCGACTGATTGGTGCGTCGCGTTTAAGGAGGTTGGAAATTGATATGTTCGTATGGTTTCTATTAGTTGAGCTGGCGGTGGATGTGGTGGATGAGAGAGATTCTTCTGGCTTCTTGGGATATGTACGGTGGGGATCGTAATAAAGTCTNGGGATATGTACGGTGGGGATCGTAATAAAGTCTTTGTTGAGTGTGTACTGATGAAGCTCTTACCCGCGACGCGTAGAGATTTTTGGCTGTGCACTGTGGTTTACTGAAACGAAGTGCGTTGAGTTTTATCAGAGGTTTAGTAAAAGCGTGTCTGATGACAAATGGCGACGCTTGAAATTGCTTTATACTTAAAGCGTGTTCCAAGTTGGGGAGAAGAAAACTGGTCTCCAAAATTTTTTATTTTAAATATATAGCGTTTGGTGTCCTATCGACTTCGTGTATAAAAATTTGGGTCATTAAAATTAGGCTCCTGCCTGGCAACAATTTCTTTAGTGTGAGAAGCTTTTTTTTAATAGTTAGTTGAACAGTAAGTAGGTCCTAATGTGAGAAGCAAGTTAATAAAAAAATAAAAGACTCCAACAAGCCAATAACAATCCGGTTTTTCATTTTTATCTTGATTAAAATTTCTCCCAGACAAGGTGTCACGGGGTGCCTTTCTTCTTAGCACAGAAAGGGACACCGTGCGGCAGTAGTCTGCTCCGCTAGACTACCTTCCGCCTTTTCTCGGGACGAAAGAGATTTTGATTACAAATAATAGAAAGCTTGAAACATGATTTAAGAAAACTTGATCATTGATTGCTTGAAAGCTAGAAATTACAATTGTTGAAAGCAGTAAATTACAATGGCTAGTGC
>CAIGRN010192072.1:0-14290 GCA_903798345.1 Fraxinus anomala
TAAAAAATTATTTGTCAAAGCCTCAAATAAAATTCCATGAAAAACTACTTGTAGCTTTTGCAACAAAGACGGACATATTGCCTACAATTGTCTAACAAAATGGAAGCTACACTTTGAAAGTAAGAATAAGTGGACTCGATGATCCACCAAAACTAACTACCGAGAACCCAAGCTTGTGTGGGTATCAAAAATCAAAAGTTAAATTATTATTGTAAGTACCAAAGAATATGACGAGCAAATGGTTCTTGGATAGCGGGTGTTCAAAGCACATAACCATAAATAGAACTTTACTATCGAATTTCAAAAAGAAGGATGGAGGTCATGTTACATTTGGAGACAATGCAAATGAAAAAATCATCGAAATTGGAAACATTGGTAATCATCTCTCCCCTACTGTTGAAAGTGTAATATAGGTGGATAACCTGAAACATAATTTACTTAGTATTAGTCAATTATATGATAAATGTTATCATATTAAATTCAATTCTTCTAAATGTCTCATTAAGAATGCTACATGTAAAGAGGTATTATTTATAGGAAGCCGAAGCAAATATATTTATATCATAAATATCGATTTTGAAAATGATGAAAAATGTTTAATGAGTTTGAAAGAGGATATTTGACCATGACATAGGAAATTATGCCATGTTAGCATGGATCTTCTTTCAAAAATCGCCAAAAATGATTTTGTCAAAGGTTTACCAAAATTGAAGTTTGATAAAGATAAAATTTGTAATACATGTCAATTTCGTAAAGTTTTACACATTATCATTGCCCACGTTGTCCTTCATAGGAAAGATCATCTTGATTAAGTTACTAACTTTGATCTATTCCTTCTTGATTCCTTTTTAGTCGGGCGAAAATTGGATTTTCCAACAACTGTCATTGGTCACATGAAAATCGTCCACTCCACTACTCGTATCAAGGCTTTACCCTTCGGCATGCTTCTTACTAAAATTTTTAAACATTTTGAAATCCCTTTAAATGATGAGGTCTTCATTTTACTCCATCCTACCGACATTATTAATACTCATACTCTTAAACACATGAAAACTGTTAAGGAAAATGGGCAACGGGTGGCCCGTACTAAGGGTTTTGATCCGAACACGAGACCTCTGACTTTACCTTTCATAGGAGATGAAGACGACATCGGAAATGATCGTGAGGACAACGTACCACAGGTTCCTAGTCCTCCTCATGATATCCCGAGATCGAGTGCTCCTCCATCCTCCGACAGTTTTACTTTTACTGATGATCACTACAATCTTCTCAACGGGCGCATCGATTCACTGACATCCTCTGTCGACGGACTGGCGGGATGCTTTACCGTATGCAAGTTCAACAAGATGCAATACAAGCTCAATAAGCGGCAATACAGGCTCAGCACGATGCCTTTTATGCTTACTACAATGCTCAACGGGAGACAATGAGGCTCAACAAAATGCCTTTTATGCTCGGTTCGATGCACTCTTTCCACCACCGCCTCCTCCGGAATCTTAGACGTGACTTTATGCATATGTACTTTAGTCCTTATGTTGATCTAACTTCTTTGTATTCTTACCTTTCGTAAACTTATGCTTTGACTTGTCTATGAGGTACCCTATATTTTGCATTTTTTCGACTTCATGTGCTTAAGGGGGAAAACTTATATTGTTTCCTATGATTGTGTTTTACTCTTAAATGCTATATCTTTTTACTTATGATAAAAGAGGAAAATGTATGAGATGATATGCTTGATAAAAATATGATGATAAAAAATGCTCATGATATGCTTGATGAAATTATGATGATCGAAAATGCTTGCCTTGATAAACATATGTTTTTAAAGTGTTTGGATAGTATGTAAAAGATAGAGGGAATACATAGATCACATGGAAAATTGAAGATTTATATTCCTTATCAATTGTTCAATATTACTTTATAAATTATCTTATTTGTTATTATGAAAAATGGGGAAATTATTGACATATGATTGATTTAAAATCTCAAAGTTTTGATTATAAAAAACAAGTTAATCTTGTTTACTAACAAGTTGAATTTAAGAGATTATAGTCTTTCAACGCATACGATGGAAAATTGATCAATGATCATCAAAAGATCAAAAGCCATCATTAAAAATCGGACTTATGAAGGAAGTAAAGATCGAAGTCACGTTCAAGATCTTAAGAGCCAAATTTCGGAGCAAGATCACATACTTGATCTCTTAGCTAAAATGTAAAAGTACCAACACTTGGATATATGGCAATGAAAGCTTAAGATCAAAACCCCTACATGCATTAAAAACAATTTTGTGCATTAAAAATCATTCGTATACAATGATTTGATCAAATGTAAAAATGATATTTGAACTTGTAAAATAATTTTTATCCTGAAAAATTAGTTAAAAATACTCTCCAAAAATCCATACTTTTCAAAACCTTCAAATTGGAACGAATGGAGGCAAAACGTGGAAAAGGCCAAATTGCCTGGCGGTCGACCGAAAATTCCCAACAGTCCAAAATTTGACCATTCTGATATTTGATTTTTCTGTACAAACGACTATGTTGGTCATCCGGACAAGAGGCAGTCGACCGGACGCGGTCATCCGAATTCCCAGATCTTTTTGACGATTTGAACTCTATAAATACCTCTACTTCTTACATTCAAATGGTATTCCTAAAAAGCATAAAGTTGAGAATTACTTGAGCAAAACTGTTTGAGCTTGCATTTTTTTTATTTCTTCAAATATTTACTTTGAAAACTTTGGATTGATTGAATCAACTTTTGAAAATCATCTTTTCCATTAAAGTTCTCTCATCTAACACTTGAGTTTCATTCATTATTATTTATTAAAGTGTCAGCCTAGCTCTCTCTCGGTACTTCATTGTCTTCACATCATTTATTAAGAGAGAAGTTTATTTTGTAAAATTAATTTTCTTTAAACTTGTGGGTCGTGTTGAGGTTTCGTAAAGCTTAACGTTGTATAAGGATTGATGCTCCTTGTTTGTAAGTCACCAAAATCTTTGTAAAGGGTTGGATTGCACCACAAGTCAATCAACATAGTGAAATTGGCCTTGCTCATGTCGGAGAGTTTGGTAACGGAGAACGTAGATCAAATATTCGTGCTTATTATTTGAATTAATCTATTTAGTAATTACGTGCTTGACTTTGATTAATTTTTCGAAAAAGTTGTAAAAATCAATTCACCCCCTCTTGGTTAGCTACTCTTGGGTTATCAGTCTTCGTTTGAAATTATCTGTAGACTGCTATTCTATTGTTAAAAAAATAGCTTAATTTTCATCGTGTTTGCTAAGCACTCTCTAAGTTTCTCTATTCTCTCTTTATTTTCAAGTGTCTTGTTCTTAGTAGATTTGAGAATTATTTTCTAATTCGGTGATGGAATTGTGAGCATTTTTAGTTCTCCTGAAGTAGTGATGAGATGCTAGTCTACTATTTTCAACCATTATATCCTAGGAGATGGACGTCATCAATCCTCGTGCACTACAGTGGGAGGTGAATCTGTTTTAAGAAAATTGTGTGCAACACATGCCTCGATTCATTCTAATACCATTCTTTTAAAAAAGAAAGAGATGCTGGATTTCAAAGAAATATTATTGTGACAATAACATTTTCCCACAAAGTTTATAAAACACTGGAAATTGGAAGTTACATTATAGAGAAGTTTTTTCTACGAGGCTGGATTTTAAGTAGGACCATTTGTGACCCCTCTAGCCAACCTAGACTTGAATATTTTTTAAGGAGGCTAGATTTGTTGAAGCTGGGATTAGACCCCTCTAGTCTTATTTGAAAATTATCTGTAGTGTGCTATTCGGTTGTTGAAGAAAATAACTTAATTTTCATCACGTTTCGAAATTAAACATATTTCATTTGAAAATTAATATATTTTCGCAATTAAGAAAATAGCATAATTTTCAAACGGTGTTGATGAGAGAAAGAATCGTACCTTGAAAGAAATGATGAATGTAAAATTTTGGGTTGACTTAGAACATGTTGGAGAAGCTGTTATGTCAATAAATTATCCTTTAAATAAGGTATCCCAAAAAAGGAAAACAAGACTCAATATGAATTATAGAAAGGAAGGAAGCCTTCCTATAAATTCTTACGAATGTGGGGATATCTCGCTAAAGTGGCTGTAGCTACACCTACCAAAAACAGTTGACTGCATTTTCATTGAGTATGCATATAATAGTATTACATATTGGCTCTATGTGCATGAGTCTAAAATTCTAGACATACACGAACATGATAATGGAATCAAGACATGCATCATTGTAAGTCCAAAGAAGGACCCAGTTCGTCAAAATGAGCATTTGAGACTATTAGTGAAAATAGTCAGGACTAAGAATACCAAAAAAATGAAGAGGTTTAAAATGAACCTCGATGTAGTAAAAGAGCAAGGACAGAAAAATCTTTTAGTCCGAATTATTTTGGCCTATCTGCTAGAAAGTGATCCTCGAACTTTTAAAAAGGCAGTGAGCTCTACCGGAAGACCTTTGTGGAAAGAGGTCATTAAGAGCAAAATTGATTCCATACTACAAAATCACGCTTGGGAGTTAGTGGATCTTCTTCCTGGGTGTAAACCTTTAGGATCCAAGTAGATTTTCAAGAAGTATATAAAAGCAGATGGATCAATTGATAAATAGAGGGCAAGGCTTGTAATTAGAGGTTATAGACAATGAGAAGGTCTAAACTACTTTGATATATATTCTCTTGTTACGAGAATAAATTTCATAAGGATGGTACTAGCAATTGCTGCCTTGTACAATCTTGAAATACATCAAATAGATATGAAAACAACCTATTTGAATGGAGATTTGGATTAAAAAAAATCTATGTGAAACAATCTAAGAGTTGTACTATACCTGGAAAAGAAAAATATCTGCAAACTGGTGAAATATTTGAGTGGTTTAAAACAAGTACCAAAACAATAGCGTGAAAAATTCGATAGTACTATGATAGCGAATGGATTTAAAATTAACGAATGTGACAAATGTGTTATTCTGTATTTATATATTGATGATAAGCTCATTGTTGGTAGTAATGATAGGATGATCAAATTTACTAAAGATATGTTGAATTCAAGATTTGGCATAAAAGACTCAAGATCTACTAATGGATACATGTTCATACTAGGATGTGCGTGGTGTGATGAAAATCATCGAAATAGATTGTCATAGCAATATTCACAATGGAATCTAAAGGATAAATGTGGGAAAGAAGTAGAATGGTTATGCCATTTCTTATAGGATATTCCAAGGTGGTCAAAACGTGTACTACAATATGCATACATTGAATAGTCAATATGCAATTGGCACGACACAGAGCAACTTGTCTAATGGTAAGTCAAGACATTTTCGACAAAGTCATATCCTCTTTTTGGTAATGATTTAAATCTAGATTCTAATATAAGTCAAAGTTAACAATTAATTTTAATTAAGTATTTAATGGGTCCCGCAATATTTCAACAACACATTCCATCAACTTTTATCAAAATATACTAAAAATCTGATTTTAATCTCTATTGGAATTAGCTTCATTGACTATGGAAGGTCAAAGAATAATATTGCAGATTTGCTTACTAAAGGGTTAAGAGAGTTAGTTGAGAAATTATCGAGGGGAATGAGACTAAAGCCTATGAAAGAATACATCGATACAATGGAAAACTAACTTAGTTGACTGAATATCCCAAGATCTAGGTTCAAATGGACAATCTAATTGTAAAGACCACTGTAGGAATTCATCTCAATCCGCTTCTATGATGAAAATAGTGATACCCGTAAAAAATAAAGAATAAGCTAATCTTTTAATGATCCTTATGCGTCGAAATATTTGAGTGGAATAATAATGCTAGTTACTCTTAATCAAAAGATCACCTATGTGATAAAGAAGTGAGGCCGCTTCAAATGGAAATTATAAGAGTTTAATTCCTTAGAAACTTTCACAGAACCAAGGATATATTCATGGCCAAAATGAATATAACTATGAGAACTAAGTTGCGTTAGGAAGAAGCTTGTGTAAAGTGTGTCATCATTTACACAAATGACAGAATCGTTTACGGATATCATGTCTACTAATCTGCAAGTAAAGTAAACATACTTATACAAGGGAATGTCCAAAGGGTAATACCTACTTATTCCATGCAGGTTTCGACTGTAGAATTCTATCACCATGTCTATCTGTTATTATTGTTAATTTCATTCATATGGAGAATTGTTGAAAAAATTAAAATAACATAAAGTGAATGAGAATTGTAACAATAAGTGTTTCAATTCTCTAATTAATTTTCCAATTGCATTGGTCGTTACATAGCCCTAATGGCTATCGTAACATTTTTTGTTAATGAAAAATTAATAGGAAAGTGAAACCTCCATCATCCTAGTACTATATAAGAAGGTGTTCTCCTCCTTATTTTATACACCAAACTTTGAGAGCTCTTTAAGTTCTCTCTAAGTTTCTATGTTCTCTCTTTATTTTCAAGAGTCTTGTTCTTAGTAGTTTGAGAAGTATTTTATAGTTCGGTGATAGAATTGTGAACATTCTTAGTTCTCCTAAAGTATTGACGATGTGCTAATCAGCTACTTTCAACCTTTGTATCCTGAAAAACAGACGTCATCAGTCCTCTACACTATAGTGGAGGGCTAATCTGTTTTAAGGAAACAGTGTACAACTCAGGTCTCGATTCGTTCTAATACCGTTACTACATGAACAATCATATTTAATCTATTTTATTATTACTCTGTTTATTGTAATGTTTCTTTCCATTATTTAATAATTCCAACATTATTCTTAATTTCCTTTGGTACTTTTTCTTAACATTGACTAACCTCAAGTAAGAGTACAAGTCCAATATCAGTGACATCTATTTTTTCTTCTTCTTTATTCTTTAACTGTCCAATTTTAAAATGAAAACTTTAATTGTCCAATTATATATTGTGCATAAAAATAACATATGGTAGAATTATTTGAATACATAACATTGTGAGCTCTTCTCATTTAAAAGAATAATTTGTTAGATGAGATGATTCAATCTATCTCTATTTCTTATTCAGATTCATAATAACTAACATTCCAGTTATCATATATAAAATTTATCTCAATTTTTTGATAAAATGATCATCGAAAGTTTTCCCATAAACAATTAAGATTCCTTTTGGGAATAATTTTCAAATAGATAGAAATGGGTAGTGAACAAGTAGATAGTACTTTTGAATCAATTGAAATGTGTATATAAGCATGTACAAATAATTTACAAATTTTATTTTATGAAAATTAATTTAATATTGGTATTATATGCAATGAAATAATTGTGTCCCCATTTGGTTGGTTGTTTGTCTCTGCAATTATCACATATAATCATTAGATTACAATTACCAACTTAAATAATTTTAAATATAACTTTTTAAAAAAGAAATTTGGCTACTGTCACGGTTCGTTAACAAGTAGTAAAATGAATTTTGAGTCCAAGTATCATTTCCACAGAGATTGTATTAATTCAAATTCTAATTAATTTTGCTTTAACCGAAACAATAGAAATTTGTGATTTTTTTTATAACTAAAATTGGAATCTAATACTCTACTTCTGAATGCAAGACCTAACTTAACTAAAATAAATGCAAGATTTTAAATAAATGCAAATTCTATAAAAATATGATGATGAAAAGCGTACTAGGATTCTCGAATCCCTTTATGTCAATCCTCTTTAATACATATACCTTATAATTTGATAACACGAATCAATTATGAAGATTAGTGTTCCTAAATTGTTTAACAATCTCTTTCGAGTAAACTTAAACATATCCTTATATGTGACCCGACTATATTTCTATGACAAATACGAACATGTAAAAATGTATTAAAGATTTATGATTGCTTAAATATCGCGTAAAGTATAGCGGTATATTTCTATCCTCAATCAGACTTACGATAATTGACACTATGTTTAACTTATTTTCAATTTTTCAAGGGTAAAACAAGCCACAAAACTCATACAACTATTACACATATAATTGTAGAGAAAATTAAAATAATGTCAATCATTCAAGATTTGAAAACGTGTGCTTTGAAGTCAAAAATAAATAAGATTCAAAAATCAAACGTTCATGATATAAGTTTCGTTGTAATCCTAGCATAAAAAATAATCCAGTCTAGCATAATGTCAAAATTAAATAAATAAAATTTAAACGTTAACGAAACTTAATTAATTTCCCAATTTTCCAATTGTGCTTCCGTTTTGAGTCTCTCTTTGCCATCTCCAAATTCTGCTTTTTTTTTTTTTTCCTTCCTTCTACCGTGCGTCTTTTTATTTCTCCCCTTTTTTGCCCGTCTGCATCTTTATTTCTTCCAGTTGCCACCTTCTTTTTGTCCCCCCAATTGGCCGTTTAGGCCCAATTTGATATAAAGGGTTAAAATTCCAAGGAAATTTCCAATTGGAATTTCCTACCACCAACTTTCTTGATTTCTAGTTTAATTAGAATTTGATTCCCATAATGTGATGCTTGTCTTCAAGTCCTCATTCTTCATAATTAATGCAATTTAGTCCCTTGAGTCCATTTATTTGTGTAATCAATTTCTTCTTTAATTTAATTCAAGTCCTTTAATTTTAAAAATGTGGAATTTGATACCTAATCTTTCCATTCTATGGCCAATTGATCCTTCGTCCCTTTCCATTTGCTTTGAAATGAGTCCATAACTGAAAACTAAAGGAAATTATCCCAAGTTAACTAGAAATCAATACTTTAACAATATAAAAGTTTAGTAATGTGGCCTAGATAAATGCACAAGTTGCACTTATCAAATACCCCCAAACTAAAACTATCGTTTGTCCTTGAATAAAACAAAACAAGACTCAGGCATAAATCCTACTACTACCTAAAATAAATCACAAATAATAGACTCAACGTTGAACTGCTTCCCATATGTCTAAATTTCAAATTTAAGCAAAACTTTAAAAAGATCCAAACAATATCAAAAATAAAATTTTACTTATTCAATGCTCGACTTAATGTGTGTGCGATAGCTAAAATTGAACTCACACCCATACTCGAACACAACCAATTAAGTGTTGTTGATTTACTCATAATCACAATCCTATTATGTTCAATTTTTCTTTACACCTCTCGTGCAAGATCACTCTTTATGTTTTTCTCTCGAATTCCAAGATTTTTTTAGCACATGTGGGTTCCTGAGAATCATTATAACGCATTTTTTCCGCACAAAGTGGTCAAAATTAGATACTTAAAAACCTAGAAGAAAAATTATAAGTATTTCTCAAAAACACACTGTTAGTCTCCAGAGTTTAAATCTCAAAATCCTTAATGGGCACATCTCACTTTTGATAATCCAAGTCTCTTTTTCTTTCTTTCGGTGTGAATATATTTTGATTGTTGCTCTTTTTATTTTTAATATCTTATGTGTATGACTCATCTCCATTAAGTTCTTTAAATGATCCTTGTAGCGAGTTTCAGGCTAATAACTCTCAAATCAAATGATCAAAGGGTACCAAATTTAAATATCCTAACAGATTTAAACACTCGAGTTATAAAGGCTACGAAAAAAAGTTTAAAATGTATCACATTTTCCTTTGATACGAGATTCGAATTTTAAAATTAGTCAATGCCCGTTTTAGACTCCTTAACTCAAACTCCTTCAACCTACGATCTGATCCAAGAATTCCAAATCATCAAATTCCTATGAATACAAGCACTAGCCTTTCCACCCCCAAACGTTTCTACATTAAGGATTTGGAAATTCAACTCAAGCTTAGGTTAACAACATCAATAATTAAATCCACACAATCAAGTCATGTTCTTATATAACTGATAAGTCAATGATGGCTATGTGCTCAAGTAAACAAGTCTAACAAGGTAAGTACTTAATTAAAAGCATAAGATATGATGTTGTACATTTCTAGCTAAAGCTATACTCAATTCAAACAGATAAATATCATAGGCAGCAAGCTGTTCAACTGTACATTAGACACTATTTTTTTTTCAGTTATCTTTTTTTAACAGTTATACAGACTCGATCGGCAGTTGAAAAATAAATATATATTCTAAGTATCCTAATACTTTCCCGCCCACAAACAAAAATATTACATTGTTCCCAATATAAAATAAAAAATAATCAAAATAAAATAGTAAAGATCAGAAACCCCCGGAGGGTAGATGCAGATAGGTAGAATAATCAAGTTGGTCCGACTAGTAGACGTCATGACAACCGCCACTTTTCCTTATTGCTAGACTTCAATTTTTTGTTTTAAGAATTTAAAATAAATATTAGTGATAACAAATAAGTTTTAAATATTTGCAATGAATTGACACTAAGAAGAATTCTAATTTTCTAACATTTAGAAAAATCATCTAACATAGCATGCATCCCTGCAAAAATCCTATAGTTAGGAAAAGATAAGGCTTTCAAATTGGTTTGGAGAATGAAATCTAGGTGCAACCTTAAAAATGTATATCACATCAATGTAAGCTCAATATGATGTTAGGATGTTGACGTTGAGCATAAATAAAATGTACTCAATAACTAAACATGCCTAAATTAATAAAGCAAGTCTTAGAATTCTACCTAAAATTTGTTAAAAACCATTTAAATGCTTGAGTTCCTAATCCCTAAAATACTAATGCAATCCCTAAAAGTACGTGCAATGCAATAGTTAATCAAAATAAGTGAAAAGGGATAGAAAATGGATTGCCTCCCACTAAGCGCTTATTTTAAAGTCTTTTACTAGACTTTAGGGTGATTTACTCATGGCGGTTCAAAGCGGACTACACTGGTATAACAATTCACACTATGTTTAGCATTACCAACCCACTTGTCGATTCTCCAAACTTGAAAAGCTCATTCTTCATCTTTGAGGTTTCCAATGATTCCATATATTCCCTTCCTATGAAGGCACTTTGTATAATCCTTTACTTCTTCCTTTTTGACTTTTTGGCTTTTCTCATTATGGGATGGATTTTTGATAGTGACATAAATCTGGAATTTTTCTTGCTCATCATCTACCTTCAAGGTTAGCTCGCCGCTTCGAAGTCCATAATGTTCCAACTCGTGGATAAGAATGATTGACCCAAGATCAATGATACATCCCAGTAATTTTCTATATCTAAAACAAAGAAGTCTGCTAGAAATATGAATTTGCCCACTTTAATGAACACGTCTCAACCACTCCTTAAGGGTACATGATTGATTAGTCTACCAATTGAAAGGAGATTGTAGTATCCTTTAGCTCTCCTAAACCTAATTTCCTGTAGATAGAAAGATATATACTTGCTCCAAAATTACATAAAATATTAAATTATGATTATTTTCTATTGAGCAAGGTATTTTGAGACTCTCTGGATCATTTAATTTAGGTGGTAGTTTGTGTTGCAAGATAACACCGCACTCCTCATTTAACGCTAATGTCTCCAATTCATTGAGCTTTCGTTTCTTTGATAACATCTTCTTTAGGAACTTTGTATAGATTAGTACTTAAGATATGGCCTCAACTAACGGGATATTGACATGAAACTTTCTAAAGATATCTAAGAATTTTGCAAACTGCTTTTCAAGCTTCTTCTTTGGTGCTTTCACAGACAGATCTTCAATTATTTCATTCTCTAAAACACTTACGGCCATTACCTACTCCTTGGGATAAGTCTCAGCATTGCTTGGCAGGGTACCTAGTGTTTTGCTTGATATAGCAAGTGCCATGTGTCCTATCTGAGTTTTCAGGTTCTTGATTGCAACACTCTGATTTTGAAGACCTGTCTCAGTCTTTCTCATTAATTGGTTGGCAAACATCTCCTTCAAAGGAATTCTTTTCTCAAGATACTGATACTAATAACCTTATGGTGTAATTGGACTTTGATTACTCCAAGAAAAATTGAGATGCTTCTTCTAACAAAGGTTGTAAGTGTTTGAATATCGGTTATTTTGATGGCACTAAACTCCTTGTATATATTCAACTTGTTCAATATCTTGTGCAAGAATTGGACAATTTGTTGTAATATGATCTGCCTCGCATTCTTCGCAACTTGGCCACTTGGCTTGTACAACATTGGCTGACTATGATATTCTTTCAACCTTATGAACCAAATAGTCAATTTTTATAGATAATTGTGTATATGTGTCCACCTCATATATTATTGGCGCCTTCTTATGAACAACCCTCTTAGAGGTCCACATGGCTGTGGTGGTAGCCACTCTCTCAAACAACTCCAATGCTTCATCAATTTTCTTCGTGGATAAGAAGCCATTGGATGATGAGTCCATCATGCTCTTACAAGAAAGAAGTAGACATGTATAGAAATATTGAACCTGGAGCCTTTTAGTGATGTCATGATAGGGTCACTTCCGATGCATGTTCTTGAATCTGTTCCAAACCTCATCAAAAGATTCGGTTTCTCTTTGACGGAATATGGATATGTCATGCTTCAACTTTGTTATTTTCACCGATGGAAAGAATTTGGTGCAAAATTTTTAAGCCAAGTCATTCTAAGTAGTGACACTGGCAGTGGGTTGTGAGTCCAATCATTCAAAGGCTTTATCACGTAGAGTATGTGGGAATAATCTCAATCTGATAGCATCATCCGAAACCCATTGATATTTAAAGTGTTGACATATCTTCGACAATCGAAAGATGTGTGTATGTGGATTTTCATCAGCCTTGCCATAGAATTGATGTTCATTCTAGAAAATGGATGACGTTGGTCTTCAGCTGAAAGTAGGGCTATCTAAAGGGATGATAAACGATACTAGATTGACTCTGAATAATTTGTGGAGTCATGAAGTCCTCAACTAGCATGTTCCCTTCATAGACCATTGTCTTTTCATTCACTTGAACAATCAGATTATTCTATGCATTAACCATCTCTATGTGTTGTACTTCTATTGCTTCTCTTTGCATATAGTGAAAAGTATGTTCGATTTTCGGATCTACTGGTATCAGTTCACCGTCCCTTGAATTTTGCACAAAATGCTTGAAAAAGAGAAAGTAGAAGTACTAAAATAATTTGATAAAAATTAAAAATTAAAAAGCAAGAAGCTCGAATTAGTGCCAAGATAAATGCAATTAAACTAAAATACAATCTCTGGTTGTGGCGCCGAAAGCTTGTCACGAAAAGATTGTTCGTGTAAAATACCACAAGTGTACGATTCGTCAACAAGTAGTAAAATGAATTTTGAGTTCAAGTATCGCTCGCGCAGAGATTGTACTAGTTCAAATTCCCATTAACTTAGCCTTAACCGAAACAATAAAAATTTGTGATTTTTTTATAACTTAATTTTGATCTAATACTCTACTTATGAATGCAAGACATAACTTAATTAAAACAAATGCAAGCTTCATAAAAATATGATGATGAAAAGCTTATTAGGATCTCGAATCCCCTTATATCAATCCCTTTAATACCTACACCTTATAATTTGACAATATGATTCAATTATGAAGATCAGTATTCTTAAATTGTTTAACAGTCTCTCTCGAGTAAAATTAAACATATTCTTACATGTGATTCGATTATATTTCTATGACGGATACTAACATTCAAAAATACATTAAACATTTATGAATATTTAAAGATCACGTAAAGTATAACAGTATATTTCTATCACCCATCGGACTCTACGATAATTGACACTATGTCTAACTTATTTTCAATCTTTTGAAGATAAAACAAGTCACAAAACTTGTACAACTATAGCGCATATAATTATAAAGAAAATTAAATCTATGTCAAACATTAAATAATTGAAATCGTGCCTTGAATGTCAAAAATAAATAAGATTCAAAAGTCAAAGATTCATGATATAAGTTTCATTGTAGTTCTAGGACAAAAACAATCTAACCTAGCTTATTGTCAAAATTAAACAAATAAAATTTAAATGGCATCATCTAAAAATTGATGCAACGTGATTAAGAATCATGCTACACTACCAGAAGAATTTTTCCAAAATTCTACCAGATCATCACAAAGGTTTTTAATAATATAAAATAGTCTTTATTAAAATACTATTTTGCCCTTTCCTTCTATATTTACAAAGTATGTCCCTTATCTTTTAGTTATTAGGTTGTTCAGAGCTATATCTCACAATTCTCCCGTTTGGATTGTAGGTTCTTAGAACTAATCTTGTAACCAAATCAAGTATTGTTGTTGCTCGTATTGGTGATATCTTATAGTTTTCAAGATCTTATTCCACTTTTATGTATTATTTTCCCTCCTAAGTTCTTCAAGGAGTATTCTAATTTCTCTGGACCTTAGTTTACTAGTATTTTCATGGATTTTTCTAAATCTTTTGATAT